>CM035797.1:18264017-18479017 GCA_020466265.1 Siphamia tubifer | reverse complement strand
CATTACACTGCACATTCATTATGAGCTAACCACAGGCCATATGGCAGGGAAACGGCTGTATCACCACACATTAGGTGGGCATTATCAGAAACATCATGAGCCACAAACTCTCCTCAAGCATTTGGATCTAGCTGTAGACATGCCAGCAGAACTCAACAGTTCAAATGCATGGGTTAACAGCATACAATCATTGGAGTCTACATTGGATTTCATGGCATACACTGCATGATTCTAAAAGGGAATGATTTCAGAGATGCAAAAGCTAGCAATAATATAGCATAATATATGTTAAATTGGAAGAAGTAGGGCTCATGGGAGACTAGAGACTAGTGGAGGGTTTTTGCAAAGGATGTAATGATTTCCTGTGGGCAGAGGAGTCTGGACCAGGCCTGATCAGGTAGGGGTCAGTGGAGATGAAGAGGAGAAGGAGGAGGAGGTAGGAGGGATCAGAGGATGAGCATGGCAGTTATCTTGAGACTCATTTGTGGAGCAGCTCTGCTTTCAGATAAAGGGACACGACTGAATCTTGGACCCAGATCAATTTCTGACTTCTCTTCCTTCTCTGTCTGTGTGTGAATTTGTATGCCTCTTCAGTAATTCTAGAGCTTTTAGCCTAAGGGGCTGCGAACGAAAAAAAAAAAAAAAAAAAAAGACTCTCTCCGTTCTTTATGCTTTTCCTTATGAATGAATTCTTTCTCATTCCTCGACAGCATGCTTTAGATCTTACCTTTTACTTCATCATTCACTATTTATCAATAAATTATTACATTTTGTTGTACTTACATTCTAGCATTTATCATTGGAATCAAAACTCTTGAAAATCATAATATCTTTAACTCTTTAAAAGTTTTTCCTCTGTGGATTATTTTACATTTTTATAAAATCTTATTCAATGTAAATATTAGACTAGGTGGTCCTGTGGCAAACTCTTGATGAATTTAATACTTCCTTCTAATCCTCTCATCCTCATTTCTGATTCGCTGTGTCGGAGATTTTGTGACTTTATAACTTCTTGTGTTATATTATTAGTACAATATTACTACTACTACTACTAATCTATTTTATGTCAAGGCAACTTTCCAAACACCAAAGGTCATGCCAGCAGTGTGCCATCGCAAGGAGACCAGGAGCATTCACACAATAACAAGAATAATAATGATAAATCTGAATTAACTGTTAACATGGCAGAAAAATCAGAATTAAGGTCAGAATAAACCAGTGACTTTGTTCTGAATTAATTTTAATTTGGATTTATCATTTTCAACTGGAATTAAGTGTTTACCTGATCATATTAAAGCGGAATTAACCTTTATTTGGAATTAAACGGGTAAACTCCCATGTATGGGTAATGTTTGGGTGCAGTGTGAAGATAACCTGCAGAGAACACAGCACTGGGGGGGGGGGGGGTCCTAATTAGTGGGAATGAGAAACAGGTAAGTGGTGAGGAGCCGCTTTAGGGAAGTGGTATGTCTTGTCTTGTTTTCCACAGAGAGAACAGAAATGAAAAAGGACTAGCGTGAAAAAGGCAAAGGAAAGAAAGGTAAAAGACTCCTGACATTGTCCATCTTTCTCATTAAGTCTTTCTTTATCTGCTCTCCTTATTTCCTCCTCCCTCTTCTGTTTCCCCCACGCTGCCTCTGTCATGCCTATTATTCCTCAGTGTTAAATCGATACCTATGGCCTACAGCTCCACTACTATAAAAGTGATGAAGGAAATGTGCTAGGAAAAGAATACAACAAGGGAAAGACAGGTGTTGGCATTTTATAATGTGTAGCTGATATTATTTAAGCTTTAACTATTACTCCTGTTGACCACATTTGAGTTTGAAGATAAGACACTGTGCTAAATGTCCAATGTCTGTTTCGTCGTGTGTTTAACCAAACATATTGACCAGTGGCACAAGATGACTGGGCAGCATTTGTAGATTTATATTTGTTGATCTTGTTTTATGTCAACAAGGGTTTTGGGAAAAGAGGAGGGCTGGTGTCTGAGGTGTAAATTAGGCCGTAGATCAGGGAAACGGGGAGACACTGATGCTGCAGGCCTGATGAATGGATAATGGTGCCCCTGTTCCACAGAGCCCTTGGCATATGGCAAATAAAGCAACAGGCACACACACATAGGGCCAACAGACAGACAGGACACACACAAATTCACTTTCATGCCAAGAGGCTGTCGACAGAAGCTGCTGAAAGTGAATACCAAACACAGAGCGGGGACAGAAGAGAAACAAATAGTTTTCTTTGGGCCGTGGTTTTCATTAATTCATCGTTCATTCAAGGGTAACCAAATATTTTACGAGTTGTTTATTTTTTTTCAAATACAAAAGTGGATTTTGGATCTTTTTCACCCATATGGAAGGAGATGATCACCAGTTTGACCTTTCCTATTGCACTGCAAGATTAGTAATGTAATCATATTACTATTGTTTTTAATGATGTAGGCACATGTGTTGTTAAGGCAAAGAGTTTAAAGACAAGTGAGCTACTCTTTGCTACATGAAAATTATAATAAGCTAAATTCAATTATACTTCTCATCTTGTCTCGTCATCATATGTGTAATTTAGATTAACTCATTAACCTATCAGTGCATGTGTTTGGATGGTGGTAAGAAACCAGGGTACCTGGAGAAAACCCACCTTAGACACAGAACACAGACACAGAAAGGTCTGGTGTAGGAATCAAACCAGGGTTCTTCTTTCAATTAAACTTGCACATTATAAATAATTGTCAATATAAAAAGACCTACATTTGCAGTATTTATTCTAAAATGTCTACAGAAGTCCAGCACCATTTATACCCCTTGAGGGTCAATGGTTTTGTCATATGTATGTCCATTCAAAGAAATAATCACATTATTTGAAGATATATCTGTACCAAATTTACACAGTGGATGCATCTTAGCATGAAGCAGAAGTTTACTGAAAATAGGTGACCTTGACTTTCCTTTCAAGGTCAAATGGCCTTGTACAATTATAATATCGGAGTATTTTTAAATCTAAATATGTACGTAATAAGTATTACACACATACAAAATTATCTTATTTTGAGGGAAGACATTGTGCTCCAGTCATTACAAAAATGTTTATAAGGTAAAACCTAGTTGTCATTATTGTTTTAAAACTTACTTGCAGTACCCAAGGTATTTTGGTCAAATGAATCTACAATCAATGTGGAGAGATGTCTATGACCTATGCCTTTTTCTGGACGAAACAGTTGATTCACCGATGAATGTTCATGATACTGGCGTAAGGAAGAAGTGATAAAAGTTTGGTGGTGATCAGTGGAGGGGGTGGGCACACGGGTGGGGGCGGGGGGGGGGGGGGGGGGTATATGCCTTGGTGGAGTCTGTGCTCTCTCTTACGAATTGATTTAACTTTAGCTTTTGAACTTTTCATAAGACCAATATATCTTCTCTGCATTTGTGCTAACAAATTGTTGCACACATGCAGGTAATGACACTGCTCTGAAACTTACTTTTTTTTAACTGAAGATTGTTTTTACTGTTGCAGAACCCTAACATTCTATTCCTCCACCTAACATTCCAGAAACTTAAAGAATTGCTTTAACCAACCCAGTCTTCTGAAAGTCTGATAAATATAATACTGGTAAATGAGTTACTATATTCAGTGAAAAACACTTCATATCTGTGGTTATAGGGGTGTGACGAGGCACTCAGCTCACAAGACAAGATGAGATTGTAAGAAAATAAAATTACAAATTATATGAATGGACAAGAGATTTATTTTACTGAGTTGCACATTGATTTTAGAACTCTGTAAGTGTTAACTTTTAATGAACTTCTTACTCTACAAATTAAAACTAAATAAAATGTTATAAAAGTTCAAATAAAATAAATAAAATTATATATTTCTCTTTTTTTCAAGAGCAGACAATATGTGAAAAACAAATACAGACTGAAAATAGTCCAACAGAGACTGACCCAAGTATGTCAGTGACATCATGTCACTTCTTCCTCTACAAATTAAAACTAAAATAAAATGTTCTAAAAGTGATTAATTTACATTTCACGGGCTAATGCTCAATCTGGCTGCTGAAGAAGGAAATAAAGCTGCTGCACGCTGAATATAATGATTTTATTGGTTTATTTAGGGACCATAGACATTTATGAACATTGCTGTATTAAAAGACACTCAGGTAAAATAGGCCAGAATGGGTTAAAAATAGAAGAGTTAATGTCAAGTGTTCATTTCACATCGTCATATAATGTACAGATGACAAAACTAAACTGCCACACAATAATTGTTTATCAAATAACACTGACAGCTGCTTAACTAGTAGGAAGATGAAAACTAACATTGTGCACCCAAGTGGTTTGAAACAATCACAGAACTATCTTGTTATTTCCTTGTCCACACCTGTGTGAATAATGTCCCATCTGTTTACAAAATAGTCTCTCCAAATTGTTTTATTTATTTATTTTTTCCCAAAAGAGCTTTAACTTTAGAATAAAAAAAAATGTCAGGAACTGCTCAAACACCTGCTGTTTCTTGCAGCCTTTAAATAGCAGATGCTGTGGCTGAAGCAGTATTTGGACACATGTATAATCTAAAACATCATCCACACTGTAAACCCAAATAAGGCAATCGATTGTCTTAATTATTTTAAGTTGATGAAACTTAAAAAAAATACAAGTTTCCAGAACTTAAAATGTAGATGCTTATTAAAGTATATTTAAATTAAAACATTACTTATTAACTTAGTATTTTCTGGTTCTGTCAGTCCTACTGGGAGATTAAGTCAGGGTTCAGTGACTTTGCTGAAGGACACTTGGACATGTGGACAGACAGAGCTGGGACACGAACCTCTGACCCTTCAGTCATTGGACGACCCGCTCTACCAACTGAACCACAGCCGCCCCTGGAAAAAAATTACTGTGTTTTATGATTGTCATTTTTTTGGTGTGATCGATATTGGTGGTTATTTGGAGTGCTCTGAAATTATATTTCATCATCTACTACATCAGTTAAGTTTCTTTCCTTATTTGAAACAGTATAAATAACAGTACAATATCATTCTCAGTATCAGTTGTACCTCATCTATGTTTTTAAGTTCTGTTCACTTATAGCCAAAATAGTTCCCCTAAATAAAAAATGTTAGTTGAAAGTACTTAAAAAGAAGAGTACGTTACAACAATTGAATATACCTAAGTTAGTAGTACTATTTCTGAAAAGTATTTATAACTTAATATATTTAATTCTGAACATTCAGGTTTACAGTGCATACATATAGGGGAAAAATCATGAAATTACCAGAATAATCAACAAAACAGTCACAAAAATGAAAAAAATAATAACTAAATGTTTCTTATTCATTCACAAAGGCACTGGGATTATAAACAAATGTCTCCAAAATGCAAAAATTTGTCATTGAGGTTTTGCAAATCTTCCCTTTGACACCAGTTGTATAAAATAATCTCTTCTGACCGTAATATGCCATCCGTGTAAAAATGAAAATCCTAAAAAAAAAAAGACAAATATGTACAGTTGTGTTTCAACTCACCTTTAGAGTTGGCTGACATGTGTGGATGTGATGTATTTAATCAGTAGAAGAAGCATTGAACCTTTGCAGGCTACATTTGGCACAGTTAACAGCGTTATCAACAAATCATTTAATACATAATGACAATGAGATGTAATTGATTTCAGTTAATATATTTGCCAATATGAATCCTCCTCTCAGGAATTGTTGGTGCGTGAATAACTGCTGCGTGTTGGCTTTGTCTTCTCTAAAAAGAAAAGTCAGAGAAATGAGGCCCTTTCACTAAAAACTAAAGAATGAGATGGTGCGTCTGGCGGCAGATTTGAGATTTTATTTTATTTTATTATTATTTTTTTTTTTTTAACTCCTCTGTACTTGATATCCATCTCTTTCTAAATCTCTATTGAGCTGGAACTATGACTCAGCTGGGGTCTTAGATAACAGAACAATGGCTGGAAAGACAACACACAGCAGCATGTGGCTTCTAAAAACAACGCTTATTGCATCAATCAGAGACTTTTATCTATGAGGCACATTCAGCATAGTGTTATATATGACACACACCTCTAGTGATGAAAGTGCTCATTAAAATGAAATTGCTCAGATGATTTTTTTTCATGCATCTATTAAACATGGAACCTCCTCCCCTCATGCAGCCACGTACTTGACGTTGTTGCAAAGTGATAAAGTCTTTTCCATAATCCAACAAATAGGGCTGTAATAAATAATGTCACTTCTACTGGTGATTGATGATGTTTGTATCTAAGGATGATGACAGCAACAGATGCTGTGATTAAACAGAGATTGTTGTACACACACACACACACACACACACACACACACACACACACACACACACACACACACGCTTGCGTTATCAACCCATAAAAACCAAGAGCTATTTTTATGTCACTTCCCAAATTATTTTTTAAATGACTTATCACCATTAATTGTAATATTATCTTCCTTATTTTGCAGTTTTTTCAGTGTGTTTTCCTATATTTAATTCACTGATCATGTGGATGCTCATTAACGCTCAGTGTAAAGTTGAGGTTTTATAATAAAAGCAGAGAAAGCTCAAGAAAAAGTGATGTTTTTAGCAAAGATATCCTTAACTGAACATTAACCCACTGTGTCCATTTACTGTCATTAATCCAACTCTTTGGGTTTTACTGGTAAATTAATGTTGTGGAACACAGGTGTCAAACTCCAGTCCTGGATGTTTTAGATGTTTCCGTCTTCCATCACACCTGGAAGACATTACATCGTTATTAGTCTTCTGCAGAGATGATGATTATTAACTCTTAAGTGTCAGTGCTGGCTTGTTCTGAATGGATGGTTTAGTTTAAATATTCACAAAAATTCAACCATTTTCCTTTTAAAAAAAAAGTGTCAAAAAGGCTAAATTAAAATTGCTAGGATCAAATTTCAATACTAGTTCTGTTTTAATCATTTTTATTTTTATTTTTTGTAAAAAGAAATTGTCCATGTTATTTATAATTCCATAAATATGCATTACTTGTTGTTCATTTTGTTGATTTTTCTACATTTTGTTTATTATTTAATAATTTTTTTCTTTAATTTTGTTACATTTGTGTCTTACTTTGTTCATGTTGCTAATTATTTTGCTAGTTAATTACAAATTTTTCTTCATTTTATCGATGACTTTGGCCATTTTTCTTCATTTTGTTGCTTTTATTTATATTTTAATTTACTCTAAAACTGCGAAGGTCTCAGGAATTAAAGGATTACACTGAATCATGTGGAAGAGGGAAATATTTAAAACATGCAGGACACAAGGACCGGAGTTTGACACCTGTGTTGTAGAAGATGACGATGTTTCCATGGTAACTATACGGAGCCTCTGCATGTCCAAATGAGTCATATCTGATAACGATGAAATTATGATTAACATCAATTTGCACTAATTATTTACATCTATTGATACAATTAATGGATCAGAAGTTATTAAACATTTCATATCAGTAGATAGTTTGGGTCACCAGGGGAGGTTTGGCTTTTTAAGAGTTAAAACAACTGTTGTGCAGGAATATAAAAGATGCACAGTGTGATATATTAGTGTATGGATGATTGTAGTCATGTGAACATCCAAATTTGTCTTTTTCTGTGCAGACTACTGGGACAATTGCAAAGAAACATACAAGACTATGCCTTAAACATGCAGACTGATGGGCAGGTAAGGAGTTAAAACATCTTTTGCAATAATCCAGCTAAAGCAAAGTTTCTACTAGACTTCACCTTAGTCGTAGTAATTATTCATTAGAAGGGTTTTAGTGTCTAAGGTTGTTAATGTGCACAGTTTTGATCTATGGCTTTGTCACTCAGGCATCTGTTAAAACTATATTTCGTGCTGTGTTATTGCTCTGGAGTGACAAAAATACTTTTTTACTTCTTTATCTAAATGATTAATGTATGAAGTAGCAACCCGATGAACAACTGAAGTGTGCAAAATTGCATGAGAGTACAGCAGAAGAACATTGTTTACCAGTAAATCCACCTTTTTTTTGTTTAAATAACCATGCATAATTCGTTTAAATTGTCACACTGTCGGCTCTGAATATTTAACCAGTGGTTTATTAAGGTAAGAGGTTTCATTGTGATTGACAGATGCTGGATGTTTGGCTCATGTTACAGCGGGTGAACTGATAATGACTAAGCAGCAGACGCTCTACCACGGTGCCCTCTGCTTGTTAAGTTTTAAAGTGTTTCATGATTCAGCATTATGTAGCTGTGCTGAGGAGATAATGTGGTGGCTTTGAGGGGATTTGCACAAGTAGGTGTTGTTTCCCCTGGCGCTGAAGCGAGGTTTTCACTGGAGTGACTGAGCTGGCAATGAAGCCCTTGGCAGAGTAGGTTAAATGGGGCTGCAATCTAATACCTTGGCCTTGGCTGTTGAAACCGGGACTGTGGGATTTGATAGCACACTAAGCTAATATCAGGGGACATTACAAATTACGGGCCAGAGTGAATTAAAATTCTCTGTGACTCACTGAGGAGATGTTCATTTTGGGGCATGTCTTATCACAAGCCAAGCTAATTTTATCACACCAGTTTAAAATGTGTAACGCTAGTTTTGTCAGAAAGTCTTTGATATGGAACACACTCACTGCCATATGAACTTAAGCAAAAAAAAAAAAAAAAAAGAATTTAGAAGCAATATCAATGATGATGCCTTTCTTTACTGTATGTTTAGAGGGGTACATTGATGGATAAAATGTAAAATACTAATGGATGTAAAACACTACGCTTTTGATATAATGGTTCTCAATATCTTTGTTGGGCCCCCCTCAACCCAAACAATATTATGACAGTGGTGCACTGTGAAAGAAACATAAAAATGGCAATGATATGTTTTGTTTTTCCTTCAATAATTTATACAAATTCAAAACTAGAAAAGTACTCTGAGAGTGCAAGCCTCCGCCAAGGCAGACATCCCCCTTTTGAATAAAGAGAGCTCCGCCAATGAGGTTATGTTTTGGGTAAAGATTCAAGATTCAAGAGGTTTATTGTCATGTACACAATAAAAATTAAAATTCTGTCTCGCAAGATTTGTTATCTAGCAAGCAGCCAGAATGACATCGGAAAACACAGGTTTTTCTTCTCTACTTCCTGAACTCCTCCCGCTGATCCTTTCCACTTCTGTTCTAGTGGCCTCTGGTATATTTTGCTAGCTAGCTCCGATATTAACACAGTGACTCAGTGAGAAAAAGGATGGACAACTTCAAGAGGAAAAGTGGTTCAGGAACTACGTCTGCTGTCATTGGTTGTAAAAATTGAACGAGTGTTTTGACCACAAACCTGAAGAGGCAATGTTCATGCCCTCTGTTGTTGTTTTTTTTTCTGAAGCCTGATGGTGACTCAGAATCACGGGCCTTGCTGAGGGCACTGAATTTAAAGTATCCATCCTGTAATTGTGGTTGTGAGTTGTGGTTGGGAAACACTCACTTCACACCCAAAGAGGCGACAAGTCACTGAGCGGACCACTGTCTCCCCAAAGAAACGTAAACTTGAATCTGATGGTAAGTTCAGCAACTTTAGCTATGAAATGAAAGCAGTTGAAAAAAGGGGAAATATATTTATAATTTTATGTATTTTATTTGAACTTTTATGAATTTTTTAAATTTTTGTAGTGGAAGAAATGCATTAAAAGGAAGAAATTCATCAAAAGTTAACGCTTACAGAGTCTGTTGTCCATTAATATAATTTTTTTTTTTTTTAAATCTCATCTCGATCTTGTGAACCCAATATTGTGTCTTGTCTCGTGAGCTGAGTGTCTCGTCACACCCCTAGTAAATAGTGTTATTTATTATTACTTGTGTGTTATAGTGGCTTTTTTGTCCCAACAATATTATCTTAATAGCTCCAGTGTTACCACATTAGTTCCACCTGCTACATGTTCTAACCTGATGGGGAAAAATAGAAACACTACAATATAACAACATACCCTTTTTTTTTGGAAAAGTATAACAGGTTTTTGTCCAGTTAATGACCTCAGTTTGTTTAGGTTTATGTGGTTCAATTGTTTGACTTTATTGTTACACTGTACATTGTCATCTCATCAGGTTGGCAGTTCCACACACAGTAAGAATAACTTCAGAGGGGTTTTATGAGTCATGTTTTTGGTGAGTTTCTATCAGTGTGTTTCATGTGTGTGTGTCTATTATCAGGCTCAGAGAGTTTGTGATCTGGTTGTGTTCCAAGAGTTAATTGCATTTTGAGAAATTTTAGAATTATGCTCTTATATTTGGAGTTTTTATTTGGTTTTTAATTAGAAAAAGCTTGAATTTGAACTACATTTATGTAGAATACCACGAGATTTATAGCATAGCAGTTCACAGCTCCTGTGAAGGCGACCCTTTGGAGAATTTAGATATTTATTTGCATATATAATTCATTTGAAAGCAGTTAAAAGAACTACAAATCTACTGATGTTCTATGTGACATACATAATATTTCCCCCTTATCTTTACATTCACTCTATATTGTCACATGTGGGTCCTTTATTTAGCTGTTTTCTATGAAGTCGTAAATATCTGGGTGAGTCATATTTGCCATCTGCTTCTTCTAAGCTTTAATATAAAGTAAATCTGGTGGGACGTTGTTAAGAGGAGTCAATGCGTACATGGGGGGGTGTTTTTGAAGCAGCAGAGATGAGACAAAATAAGTCATTAATTTCTAAAGTACTTTTAACTTGGTTCAGTCAAAGTGGTTTGTGTAAATCAAGATCATCAGAATTAAAGATGTAAGTGAGGAGGTTGAAAGAGTGTTTGTGTGTGTGTGTGTGTATGTGTGTTCTTGTATTGCTATCTTTATGGGGACATCGATATGTTTTGACAGTTACACCATGGGGACCTCTGACACTATGAGGACCAAAATTCAAGTCCCCACAAGAGTTAACTATAAATAAAGGTTCCCACTATTAAAATAGAAATGATGTTTAATTATTTCTTTTTACAGAAGTATATATTTTTACTTTATAATTTACTGTTCTAATGCTTTGTATTATTTATTTTATTTTATGTTATTAAATAAACAAGTAAAATAGAAATGATATGGGTACATGATATGGATACTTTTTTTTCCAGGAAGTCCCCATAAAGCATGAGTGAAACGGATGCAAAGACAAACATGTATTTTTCAAAGGACTGAAGATGTGTTTCCTTTAAAAAACTGTATATATTTTTATGTTTTTATTTTTTTTATATTCATGTATTTATTTTTTTTATTTGTTATTAATTATTCTATTTATGTTTTTAAATTAATTTATTGTAATTTTGAAATTATAATTTTTTATCCATTAATTTTTATTTTTGTAGTTCTATTTTTATTTTTATTTTATATACATTTATATATGTGTACATATGTATATATATATATATATATATATATATATATATATATATATATATATATATATATATATATATGTATAAAAGCTGTCTATACATTCACTATCCAATGGCTACATGATTACAAACGTACTCCTCATGAGATATGGAAACGTGTGTGTGTGTGTGTGTGTGTGTGTGTGTGTGTTAAAGTGTATTTCAAACTGTATTTCTTGTTTTCATTGTGGAGAGAATATGTTTATCATTTGTCAGCTTTATGGTTCAACAGTAGCTGGAAGAATTTGACACAGTAAAACTAAATCAGAGTGTTATAGATAGAGGATTCATTAAAATAACGGGGGGGGTGGGGGTATCTGGAGCTGAAAGTTTAGATAGTAAAACATAAATGTTAGAGGCAGAATCCCTTGACTAAGAATCTCAGACGAGATGAAACATATTCTAAATCGCTTTAATCAACATTACAATTACAGCGGAGAATGAGAGCAGATAGTGTTCTTGATGGTTAATAATCCACTGTGATTAGAAGTCCAGAAGATTAAGTGACTTAATGAGCGACGACTTTAAAAACAGTAGAAAATGCTGTGGTACCCCCACCTGATCAGTACAAATGATCTGTGCTAAATTAGCTTTTAAATTTTATTGGCCATTTCCAGCTGGCTCATAATGTACATCAACACTGTGTAATTACATGGAAATGTCATTATTCTGACCATGATGTCAATGAAATAGTCAAATGGAAGTCTGAAATACTTTAGCCACTTTCTGAATGTGCTTTCATTACTGTCCATTTACTCTGATTTGACTTATGAGATGAAAACAAATGGCCCGTAAATGAACTGAAATGTCCTTTTCAGAGTGAAGGAACCTGATCCACAATATGGTTTCTTTCTAATGTCAGTTATGTGACTTGATTCTGTTTTATTAATATAACATTATATAAAATAACAGTTAATATAGTGTTATATGACCAACACCTTTAGTTTTTACAACAGTAAGTGAGAGAAGAAAGGCTCATTTTCAGTATCGTTTAGACACTTCCATGCTTCATTAAAGTCTCTCTTCATCTATTGTTGTTTCCATCCAATTGGGCATTTGATAACCCCCCCCCCCCAACCCTAACCCCCACGAAGGTGAGGCAAGGAGTATTGTTTTTGGTTTCTTAACACTTGAACTATTGATTGAATTCATACCAAACTGGGTTTATATATTGTCAGTAATCCAGAATAGGAATAGGAGGTCTATATAACAAAAAAATATATAAGTGATTTTTTTTTTATCCCCCCCATACACAGTTTATTTAAACTTTACAGATATTAATTTTTGTCATTTTGCAAAATATCCAAGTGATACAGTAGCTTGTTTTTTAAATGTTATTTTTAAGCCCCCCCCCCTCCACCTTGTGTGTGACATTTCAAATGTATTTACTTCAAACTTAGCACAAATCAAATTTTTATATTTAACAAATATTGAATAAGGGTGAAACAGTTGACTGATGCCAAAATAAACTTGTGCTGTGGGTTTGTTGTTTATTGTACCACTTGTTTATTTGATAGAATGCTGAACATGTACACACCACCAAAATCAAATCATTTTTACATCTCCCCATTACCAACCTACCCTGTACATTTCATCAGTCCGTCCATACGTTTTTTGACTTATCTTGCTAACTAACAGACAAACAAACAAACTGTGGGGAAAACATAACCTCCTTGGCAGAGCTAATCAATTTGCTATTTGTTTACTTTTACAAAGACCACTTATGTTCATTACCTTTTTTTCTGATGTCCTCCAGTCATCATTCTATTGTCGATACAGAAGATGATGAGATGAATTGATAAGTAATGCTGAAGAATTTTCTTAAGCAAAAGAGGAAAAAAGGTTTGGTACTTAAAGCCAACGCATCAAACCAGATGTTTATGGATTTCTATTATAATGAATATGGCCTTTATGAGGCGTTTAACACCTTCACACTTTACAATGCATTTTGTTTGTTAACCTTGTATCTGTACTGTGCAGTTCAGCAGAAGGTAAATAAAGTAACACACTCAGCTGAGCATGAGGGGAAAAACACACTGTCACAAATGGACCAGGAGATTAAACATTATTGAAGACACTGAAAATCACAGTATACTGCAGCAAAAAGGCAGACAGTGGAAAAAGACTAAAGTTATATATTTGAAGATGACTACAGATTGAAAAACTAGAAAAGCCACTCTGAGAGCACAGACTTCTGCCAAGGTACAGCCCCCCGCCCCCACCAGATCACCACCAAAATCTAATCATTTGTTGATCTCCCCATTACCACCACACCCTGAGCATGTCATTCAAATTTATTGGTAAGTTTTCCAGTTATGTTGTACCCAAAACTAATCTTTGAAAGGTCTTGCCCCGCCTTACCTCTCTGAGCCGCACCACCAGTACACTCACACCTGGACTCTCAGATCATGTGACCAGTTACTGTTGGACACACAAAAATGTAACCGGAAGCTCAGAGGAGAGAGAGCCTTTCCTGTTACTGCACCGAGCTTATGGAATAAAGTAGGGACCTATACTGTCCAATTTTAAAAAGCGTCTTAAAACACATTTTTACTCCCTGGCCTTCGACTCAGTGACTCATTGATTTTAGTTATTTTATTGTATGATAATTTTTTTTTTATCTGTGTAGTTTTAGTACTTTTTATTGCATTTAATTTTTTTTTTTTTTATTGTCTTGTTCTCCTTTCTCTGTTTTGTGTTTTAGGCCTTTCTGTTCTTTTGTAGTGCGCAGCGCTTTGTTTCAGCTGTGTCTGTTTTACAGTTCTTTTATAAATAAAGATGGTATGGTATGGTATGGTATGGTATGGTATGGTATGGTATGGTATGGTATGGTATAGTATGGTATGGTATGGTATGGTATGGTATGGTATGGTATGGTATGGTATGGTATGGTATGGTATGGTATGGTATGGTATGGTATAGTATAGTATGGTATGGTATGGTATGGTATGGTATGGTATGGTATGGTATGGTATGGTATGGTATGGTATGGTATGGTATGGTATGGTATGGTATGGTATGGTATGGTATGGTATGGTATGGTATGGTATGGTATGGTATAGTATGGTATGGTATGGTATGGTATGGTATGGTATGGTATGGTATGGTATGGTAAACCAATTAACCAACGTCGTCAAAACATAACCTCCTCGGTGTAATAAAGGATCCTGCAGTTAAAGAAGGTACTGTATCCATGTAGACGGTTTTCCCTTCAAGAAATAGATGTTTGCAGCAACTTCCAAATGATTTTTCCCTCTATATTTCATTAACCTTTTATGGCTAAAAACAAAAAAAACACGTGTCTATGATCATTTCCATTTATAAAACTACACAGGTTTTTACATGTGATGCTCCTTAAAAACTGAAATGACTTTTCCCCTGAATTATTCAAATCAATTTCCTTTTCTTTTCTTTTGTGATGGTCTTTTTGGTGTTTCCATCCAAGTTCCAGATGAAACTAGGAATGGAAAAGCATCTAATGACCCCATGGGAAGGCTCAGGCAGGGGGAGACTCAGAACGAAGACCCAGGCCTGTCTCTCTCTACCTCTTGCTGGGCTGTGAGGGGTTTCATGTACAGGCCGTCGACATGCTCAACCAAGCATTAACAGTTCACTCTACATGTCACACATACACCCACAAATACACACACACACACACACACACACACACACACACACACACACACACACACAATACTGAGTTTCATCCAACTGACAAGCTGTCAGCTGCATTTCATCCCTAAAAACACCTGTCAAGTTTACCGCCCCATACCCCACCCACCCACCCTCATCCATCTCTCTCTCAGTTGCTAAATGTAGCTGCATATATTGAGCTTCGAGCTTTAATGGAGGAGGGATGCTGGGACTCGGTGAGCTAAGGAAACTTTCCCCAATTATCCCTGAAGATACCAAGATGAGTGTGTGAGACTGTGACCATGTGCATGCTTATGGATGACTTTCTACTTCTCACTTGGAGATCATTAGAGAACCACTCAGCTGTAACAGATCCCTGCGGAGAGAAGCAGAGGCAGAAAAGAGAGGGAAGAGAGAGGTAAAAGAGGGGACTGGGCTTTACTTCTGTAGACTGTTCTAGACTCCACCAAAGACGCTAAACCAACTGAGGACCATATGTGCCTGCGACGGTAACTATGCACTATCTACTCCTCCGATCAACAACAACACATGTGTGTCTGTCCATCTGGTATAGATAGTTGTCCAGCTTTATAAGAAAATTACCTCGGGCATTCTATAGTATCTGTGTATCAGCAGCCCTCCCCCCACAGAGCTGAAGAGTAATCCTGCCACTGAGCGGGACAGCACATATGTGTATCAGCCTGTCACAGCCTTGTGATAAGAGGCTGATAGGAGGAAAAGCCTGGGGAGATGCTACATTAATACTGTCTCTGATTAGCGGCGCAGTGAGGGAGAGCATATCTATTGTATTTGCATGAGGAGGAGGCGGATGCTGCCAAAAGACAGTTTATAGAAGATGCTCTCGTCTCTGACATATATATATATATATATATATATATATATATAAAAAAGCTAAATGCTGTCATCCATGCAACTATGGCTTTTGCATTTGACCAAATTTAACTCATAAAGCCGCAGTATTGCTTTTGGAGCAGTTCCAAAGTGTGTTTTTCTCTATATTTAACATTTCTTAATTGATACAACACCATTTGTTGACAGTGTCCTCTTTATTTTGTGTGTTTTTTTTCAGCGATAATCAGCGTTCCTGTTTTAGTTACTGATCATGTGGATTGTTCACAAAAGATCAGTTCGAAGTCAAGGGGTACTATAACAAACTATGAGAAAAATAGAGAAAACTGAAGAAAAAGTGACTTTTTCAGCAAAATCCACCATTAACTGAACACGACTGCGTCTCCATCCACTGTCATTGATCCAACTCCGTGGGTTTTACTGGTGAATCATCGTTGTAGAAGATGACGTTGTTCGCACGGTTCTGAAAGTCAAAAGTGGTCATATTTGTTGACCATATTGTTTTTGGTTAGTTTTTCTTTTCTTTTGTCTGTTTTGATAAGCAACTTCACACAGTAACTACTGGACTAATATTTGAGAAAGGTGTGAGTTGGTCCAGAATGGACCCCATAAAATTTTGGTGAATGTAGGTTAAAGGTCAAAGTGTTTTTGCAATTTGAGATGGGCCAAATTGGGTAAAAAAAAAATGTGAGGGCCAGGGTTTGTTATGTGTGACACCACTTATTTACATATATTGATAGGTTTACTGGTTTAGAAGTTATTACCGTATTTTCTGGACTATAAGTCACACCTGTATATAAGCCGCATCCACTATTTAAAAAAAATAGAATAAAAAAAGAATATGCAAGCCACACCGGTTTATAAGCCGCAGATATCTATATTGAAAAATCGTATATTTACTGCATGTACAGAAGAAGTTTGACAGTAAATGTAGTTACATGTTTGTACCTGAGCAGATTTTTTCTCCTAATAGTGACTTTTAACACAGCAGCAACTTTGTTGATTAAAACGGAACAGAAACAAGAGGAAAATAACCAGTTTTTACCGTATTTATCTTCATTTCTCCTGTGTTTTAAATCACAAATCACTTTAATTATCTTCACTGAAACCCATGAAGTGGTCTTCTTCTGTGTTAGAGTTAAACAACCTCAGAAGTGCTTCATCACATGTCTCCATGATGAAGGGGTGAGGATTTAAAAAATAATTAACAGTTGATAATTTTATCGTCCGTGTTCTATCTGCTAAAGAAAAAGTTTGCATTGATTTTAGTAGTTTTAATTCTAATTCCAGTTAGAGCGCCCCTAGTGGTGGAAGAAAAATCCACAGAATAGTGACACCTTTGTTTAAGCCTCATGGTTTAAAACATAGGAAAAAAGTAGCGTCTTATAGTCCAGAAAATACAGTAAATATTTTAGATCAATAGACGGTATTAGTTGTTAGTACTTACTTGGATCTTTATGAGTAGAAAATTACAGCCTAAAACATACACACAATAATAGCCCTACTTTCTAGTGGGTCTCATCATGGTCAGTATTGCTGTCTGTGATAACTAGGGTTCCATAATATCAGAAAAAATAACTGTCATTGCAGTTTTTTTTCTTATGAAATGAATAAATATTGAGAACTTCATAAAACAATTTGAATATTTCTTTTTTGAAAGAATAACTTAATAATAAAATAACTTGGCTGGTATTGTGCAAGGGTACACCCACATAAAAAAATAAGAAAAATCGTATTAATAATACAGGCTGGTAAAATTACAATATGAATTTTTAGGGTGTGAGACATCTTTTCTTCCTCTGTTATGCTGGACTGGTTATATTGTTACACACATAAAAGCAGCTAAGTGCCTTAATGAAGCTCTGCAAGTGATTTCAGAGGATTATTATGTTTAACACACTGTTGACTCACTATGAAGGCACCATTGACATAGTTGTCTGATGATTTTGGTCAACATTAGACTTTTTGCAGCCAGAATAATTTCACTCAAAACTGACGCTGCTGTTCTTTTTGCAGCCAAATGTCCCTTTTCACTCTTTTTGGCTGTTTTACTCATTTACAGGATGAACTAATTCACCTTATATGACTATTGCATATACTTGCTTGATCATGACGATGCTGAAACAGTATTTTGTGCAGCTTTAATAATAACATTTACTGTTGAATTGTGGAAATGTAGTGAAATTGGGGTTGGGAGAGAAAGCTCTAATTCCTACAGATTTCAAACAACACCCACCCTCTTCTTGTAGAAGACAAAGAGAAGGTAAATGTAGAATTATTCCCTTGGCTGTCAGTTTGAGTGCATTTGATTTGCCTTCCATATAATGTGGTTTACATGTTGTTGTTGTTGTTTTTAACATATGATGGGATTCTTTCTGCATCGTTCCCTGTTTACTCATGACTGTGGTTGTGTTTTCATAATTAATTAACTATAAAACCATATTGTAATTATCCAAGTGTTCATTTTAACTGCTCTATAATGTATAAAGAGATATTCTCCTCACAATAATAGAACATTTTATGGATAATGAAAGTGTATATTTGCTAACTAAATTTTCCTAAAATGTTTTGTGCTTTGAGGTCCAACATCCTCCTAAAGCTGGAAAGTATTGGAAACTGACAGGTGTGTTTTTTTATGCTAGTGCCGATGTGCTTTCAGTGTGGGTTTATGTAAAACTATGCATTCATGTGCATGCGTGGGTGGCAAATGACTCTCTAAAAGCTGAAAGTAAGCGGACTGGTGGATTTGTTCATCCTGTATGCAGTCTTCCATGTATGCCATGCATCTCTATCGCTCCAGGTCATCATCGTTCTAACTCTTTCTATCATAAAGTCTTGGGTTTTTTTTTGTATTTGGGCTCATTTTCACTAACTTCTAAGGAACTGTTTAAGCCACAGAGTGACAGATAAAGTAATGATCCTTATTGCTCCATTGGTAGTGCAGCTTTATGTCCTGCTGAAGTCACATAATGTTCCTTTCACGTCGCACTGTGCAATGATGCACAAGAGTGAGCAAGCGATCAGAAATACACCAACTTGAATATTTTCTTTTTCCGTCCACATAGGAATCAGGCTCCCTGATGTTCACTTAAGACTTATTAAGGTTTATTTTTCCTCTTTTCTTGACGCTGCCGACTCAGGTCAGACCCAGTACAGCAGGGAACCTGTCTGGGTATAATGAGGAACCAAGGTCTGGCTTATCGTCACATCTGTTCCCACATGACATTAGCAATACTGCGCTTCATTTTATTATTCTCCAGGGCAAAAGGGTTTATGATGCAAATAGAGAACATACTTAAGCAGATGGGGACAGTATTTGGAATGACAGGTACAGTGTTTCTTAATGTTCTGACATCATGGTGCTGTCTTCGCTAACGGTGCTTGGTATTACATTAGTGTCAGAGTTTCACCTTGGAAGCTTGTTTACTGTCCAAGTGTTTTGCAGAAGGAGCTATTAGAGCGGCTATTAATTAGTGTCACTCTGTATTAATGTAGGAGGTTCTTAGGCAGGCCTTGGCTTGTCTCCCAAAACAAGAGCACAAATACATTTACAAACTGTTGTATAGTGGACGATGCCAGATTAATAGATTTTATAAATGCTTTATGAATATGGACTGCATGTACAAGAAGGTAACAACCAAATCAAAAATGGCTCCTCAGAGTAAAACACCATATTTTATCGACACATCTGACACATTTTTTTTCACACTTTATGCTTTTATTACAAGATAATGTACCACCGTGCAATGTCCATTTTTGCATTTGTCTTGTTTAATACAGAAAGGCAGTGTGACAGGATGCAATTTGCTGGAATAATCCTGACATTGAGTATTTTTACATCATAAATAAGAACCTGAGTTTTAACTACACACTCAAAATGATAAGTTCTGAAGAGATTTTTTGTAATTTTTTTTATACATACAATTATTTTAAGAAGATGGCTTACTTAACCCATAAAGACTTTTGTGGAAGTTTCCAAATTATTTTTTTCCTCTATATTTAACATTTCTAAAGTGATTTCTCACTATTTATTGTGAAATAATCCTCTGTATTTTTTTGAATCAATGAATTTCATGCATTTTCCAATATTTAATTTACTGACCAGGTATATAAGGAATGTCAAACTCTGGTTGTCAAGGGCCACTGTCCTGCATGTTTTATTTACCTCTATCCAACACACGGCTCATTGTCAAGCATCCCCAGCTGCCTGTGGTTGATGCCTCAGATTAAACTTGAAGGCTATTAGATAAAAAAAAAAAACAGATAAAACTGAACAAAGGACTATTTAAGTAAAATCATTTCATTAAGTGAATATAAAACAAATGCTTCCATTCACGGTAATTCACTATGTTTACATGTACATCGAAGCTGAGCTATTGGCAATAATGGAGTTAAAGACTTAACTGGAATATTCTAGAAATCTGAGTATTCATGTGCAGCTAGAGAATCATATTGAGTGAAGTATGTTCGACTCCCAGATATGAAGTGGAGCTATGCGCTCTTTCGCGTTGGCCCTTTTTGGAGGTGGAAAGTACGTATTTAAGTAAAAATACTTCATTACTGTATTTAAGTAGATTTTTTAGGTATCTGTATTTTACTTGAGTATTTATTTTTCTGGCAACTTTTTACTTTTACTCATTACTTTTTCAAACTAAACACATGTGACAGTATGAAAAATAAGTGGAACTGTGACTTTATATATTATAGTTATATGACTATTATCTCACAATTTTGACTTTTTATGTCATTATTTTGACTTTTTGTCAAAAGTTTGACTTTTAATTTCACTATTTTAACACTTGATCTGAAAATTTAGCATTCTTTAAATCTCATATTTATATAACTTTTTTTTTTTTTTTAAATCTCATGATGACTTTTTATCTCAATTGTGACTTTTTTTTTCATTTATCCTAAATTTCCCATGACCTGATCAAAAACAATTTCAGCACAGTAACTCACTTTTAAAGGCTTTAAATCTGATACAGATTTTTCTTGCTTAAAAAAGTATTACTGCATTCATGGCAAAAAAAAAAAAAAGGTTATACTTTTTACTTTTGTACTTTATTACAATTGAGAAATCGTACTTTTTTACTTTTACTTAAGTAAAGGAATTGAATCAATACTTCTACTTTTACCAGAGTATTTTTTTCACATAAGTAGCTGTACTTCTACTTAATGTTAATACTTTTACCACCTCTAGCCTTTTTCCAGTTGGCACCATAGATGAACAATTAGTAAATGTGTCAGATTTAAAACATACATAGTAGGAGGACATGAACACTGAGTGGGGATATGGATGACAATGATGCAGCAGCTCAGTATATTTCTTCCATACTGTACACTCTGTGTTACACATAACGTGCATGTTGCCACGACATTTCTGGTCACTTCCAGAAGGGGGAGTGCCGTGGACATATAAGTTCAGAAGTTGATGTAACATTGTTTGAATAGTTTTTTTTAGTTTTATTTCGAATATGTCAAGAACAAAAACATTTGATCTTTCAAAAGCCAATAATTGATAAAATAACAAGACAAAGCCAATATAGCATAAATAATAAATAAGAAGGCAAGTAACATATTCGAAAGGGAGTGGGAAGAAGTAAAAAAAAACACAAAACTTATTATCCCCCACCCCTATTGTACCAAACAATAATACAAATGCTAAAAAATAGATATAAATTTATTCCGGTTGGTTTATCAAAATTCTATAAAAATATCTTGTATATGATATTATTTGAATAAGAAAAACTAGGACATAAATGCTTCATGTCCCTGAACATGTCCAACATTTAATGTTTGTATCAGCTTAAAAAAAAGTATAGTACAGTCAGTCTTTATCACAATGATGTAACCAGTTGGCCTAGTTTTGCAACCTTCTTTTCAGTATAAATATATCAGAACATGAAGAGACACACTGATCATCTGACATGATGTTATGTTGGTATTATGACAGTTCAGTATACAATAAACATACTGTCAGCAGACCCACTGATCCCTCCTCATTTTTGAGTCCCCACAATACCCAGGCCAGTCAACAGTGCATTATATGGCACCAACAGTCACATTTCCAAAACTCCAGTTTGGTTCGACTAAAGTCTGACTAAAAATTTTAAAACTAATGGCTTTTAAAACTTCAATATGACAAAGGCAGTAATCATAATTTCTTCAAATGCATGTAAATGCACTGATTGAACCCCGTGAGTTTTACTGGTGAATCCACGTTGTAGAAGATGACAGTGTTTCCACAGTAACTACAGAGTCTCTGAACATCTATATCTGGGTCATATTTGATGACCATGAAATGATGTATTTTATGTCAATTATTTATATATATTGATATAATTTGTGAATCAAAAGGTAATAAAGTTTTGATCTGTGGTTGGTTTAGATTATTGCCAATTATTTTATTAACTGTTTTGCAAAGGCACTGTTGCTAAATTTTTTACCTAACACATCCCAACAGATGTGATGTCATTGAATAAATCTGAGCCCATACAGTTTTTACCAATAGTCAGTGTTTTATCTTCAGTTTGGTGGATCCATGAGTCGATCAGTGACATGAAACTCACATCATCAGATCTTTATCTTTATATGTGTCAGCTGCACACGCTTGCATGGCAATTTGTTGTTGTTGTTGTAGAGGAGTAGAAAAGAGCGAGTAGAGGGGAAAAAAAGTGGAGGGAAGCTGGGTTAATACACTCAGTAGAAAAGTAGCGTTTGAGTTCTTCAAGGAAATGACATGGATTTTCATAGTTAATTTAAACTGTGTCTTCTTCATAGAAGTCGTTCCATTGTGGATGATGTCAGCTTAATAATGGAGGTAGCTAATATCAGGCAATTATATCTCAGTACGATTAAAGAAAAAGAAAATGGGGCTTTTCCAGGTGCCTTAGTTATTATTTTAAAAAAGTAATAATAATAATAACAATTTTTTATTTTTATAGCATTTCATACAAAAAATTGTAGCCCAAAGTGCTTCACACTGATTAAAATACAATTTTCAGACAAGGGTGAAGTAAGAAATAAATTAAGCACAAAGTTATAAAATTACAAAAGTACAAGATAAACTGATTATACATACATTATGAAATTTTAATAAAGTAAATAAGAAATACATGAAGATTTGATTTTAAATACAAAATATAAAGAATAAAGAATGGGGTCACAGAATTGTGATCGAACTTTTATCTCCCTTCAAAGGCTGATGAAAAAATGAATGAATAAATTCTTAATAAATGAATAAAAATTTGGTTTTAAATATACAATCTATATAATCAATTATTGATTCAAAATATCATAGACAGTTAGATCCAAAAGATATAAAAAAAAATATATATATACAAGTATGAAAATAAGTAAATCTTCCAGATTTCTTAGTAAATTGTAATGTATACACCACATCTATAAACAAACGACAAAAAAAAGCAATTTGCATATTGAATAAAACCAGGGAAGTAATGTTTGATTCTAACAGACAAATGCATATCAAGATTTGCTTTTCATTAGGGGTCTTTGAATTATTGAACTCCTGCATTTCTCTTCCTGATAGCTTATCTGTGCTGCTTTAGGTTTGGATTGCTCCTCTGGAACCGGGCTCACTTTACTCTAGGGCTGTGATTAAAAGGAGAGCGAATGCTCGTAGTAACCTTGGAAAATAATTGGGTTATTTTTCAGAGTGTTCCAAAGAAAGTGAATCGTAATAATCTACTTCGACTCGCAATTTCCCTCCATTATTTTTATTCGCTTCACATATTAATCAAAATACAATATGCACTCACACTTAATCAATGATACACACTGTAACACACAAGAAACTAATGTCACTTGGTAGAAATATTAGCAAATAGGGAAATTGTCTCTGAAACTGAAATAATTTATATCTTCATGGAGGCAGAAATATGAAAAGAATCCATCTATTCAGTTTCTCTGAGGTGACAAAATAAAAGTACTTCTACAGTTGGCGTAAGGAATGTCCTGGAGGTTACTTGGCATGCAGCTCTGAGCCTGCTTACTGCTCTGAAAACCATGTTGTGTTATTCTCTTGGGGTGCAAACTGTGCCCTTCAGTTGGCAGTACTGTGCTGAGTGGGGTGGAGTTGCCACTGTGGAGAACTGGGTAAGCTTCTAGCTGCTATTAGAGTTCAGTGTTCCAGCGAACAGGCATGGAGAATGGACACGGAATAATGTATGAAGGGCTTCTGAGCTGCAGGTTAAAGTGCTGTAGTATTGTGGCAGATTGAGAGCACTGGGGACTGTGACTTTAAGTTCAGTGCCCCCATTAAATCCTTAAGATATGACACTTTACTTTTATTTATTTATTTTTTTAAATAAAAGTGGGTGGTCCATTGACTCATTCTGAAGAAACTTCATATTACTGCTAAAAAGCAACACAAAAAATGTGGGTTTCTCTGCACATTTAACCTAAAATTTTTCACATTTTTTTAACTAGGTTTTTGGTGTGGTTTTAACAAATCAGTTTAGTTTTTACAATTATATAATACAATATATATCTACTAAATTCACTTACCATAAAATAACAAGTAATAATTGGAAACAAAAAGAATGTAATCTAAAGGGATAGGGATTTTTTTTTTCTTCACATTAATCTGTATGGGTTCATCGTCTTTACTCTGGTGGTCGACTCACAGTGTCCTGTGAGTCGAGTTCTGGTCCGTGAAAGTAGTTCCGGCAGGTTTCCTGGGTCAACATAATAAAAAATGTTTCTTCTCAAAACAATATGTGTTTGAATGAGCGATTTATTTGCATAACGAAACCATCATGGAACAAAAACTCACAACTCGTAATTGCTTGGACCTACTTTCTCTCAATAGTTATCAATAGCCTCCATGTAGCAGCTGCAAACACTGCTGAACAACTGGTGAAAGTAGTTTGCTAAGGTGCACAGCTGATTGCTATTGAGAGAAAGTAGTTCCAAGCAATTACGAGGTGTATGTTTGGGTTCAGTGATGGTTTTGTTATGCAAATAAATCACTCATTCAAAGACATATTGTTTTGAGAAGAAACATGTTTAATATTTTTGACCCCAGGAAACCTGCCGGGACTACTTTTGCTTTGACCAAAACCGGATCAGAACTCGACTCACAGGACACTGTCTGGGGTAAGTCACTGTGAACCCATACAGATTAATGTGAAAAACACTGAATTATCCCTTTAATATTGATTGAGAAATAGCTGTTTGAATACAGCAGCAAAGAGTATGATAATACATAAATAAATCAATAAAGTTGGCATAAAAAAATAAATAAAAATGATGAAAACTCTTGTAAAAAACTAATTAAAAATAATAGAGAAAAAGTCAAAGGTAAATAAAACTAAGTTATAATAAAAAAATCCCAAAAATATTTTAACCTTGTTTTACTGTATGCACTGAAGAGTTCTACAGAAAATCTAACCCCTAACCTCTGCAAAGAAATCAATAATAATGTTTGTTACCATGGATGCAGGCAGTGGAGATGGATGTTACTAGAGTTATGTGCCAAACCAAAGGTCATGACCTCAACATGAAACCAAAGCAGGACAACATATTAATGTGAAAATAAAGTACAGCACTATAAAACTCCCCATCTGCAGCAATAAATGAATAAATAAATAAATACATCTGTCCACAAGCTACATTTTTCAAAACTACACTACAATGCTAAAACAATTGTGAACTGATACAAATACTCAAACCATTGTCCCTGGTGGATTTTCAACTTCATACACTATGGATAATACTGGACGTACAAAATGCAACAACTTTAGTTTGTCATTAAGGATTGATTTTAAAGTGCTTTAATTGGTTTTTCAAAGTCTTAATGGTTGTGGCCCTGTTTATTTGTCAGATCTGCTTTTCACATATGAACCCTCTCAGACCCTCAGGTCCTCGGGTAACAGGCTTTTAATTGTCCCAAGAGTTCACACTAAAACACATGGTGAGGCCTCATTCAGTTTTTATTTCCCCAAACTATGGAACAGTCTGCTACGAGTGTTCATATTTTTAAGAGTAAACTGAAAATCTACCTTTTTAACTTAGCTTTTAGTTAAATTTTATTCTTAACAATAATTCATTCTGCTATTTTATGTATTTACTTTTATTTTATTACTATTATTTATTTATTTATTTCTATTCTTTTTAACTCTGTAAATCTTTTAACTTGTTCCTAATGGATGGGGGGGTGTTGTAAAGCACTTTGTACTACATGCACCATGTATGAAAAGTGCTATATAAATAAAGTTTGAATGACTGATTGAAGTTGAGCACAGTAACAAGTTCAGTTTTATAATTTGCCTGCATTCAGCAATGAAGCAATTGAAGTGCTTAAAAAAAATAAAAATAAAAATAAGTTTAAAAAAATAAATAAATAAATAAAATAAAATTTAAAAAAAAAAAAAAAAAAAAAAAAATATATATATATATATATATATATATATATATATATATATATATATATATATATATATATATATATATATATATAATGGACTTCTCCACAACATTGCTACATCCTGATCTAATCCATCTGTGCTTCAGTTAAACACTCATGTCACCTATTTTTTTTAAAAAATGTTTCAGATGCACAGTTATTATATAAAATAAAAGACTGGAACTGAAATGTAGCACCTCCCCCGTGTATATGAATATGTTTTGCACCATTTAAAAGCCCAAATATAAAGATAAATATCCATTTTGCACAATCTCCACATATAAGTCAACACTTTTCATAATTCCATCAGGTCTCTTGCATTTTACTTTGTTCTGATGATGTATCTGGAAAATATTCTGCAGGTCTGTTGTTCTGTGCAGAGGCTGATTATTATCTAAAATGGGTTTGTCTGCCTAGAAAGCTTTATAGCAGTTGTGGTTAAAATCTTGCACTAATCAGCCCATAAAATTATGTTGTTATGCAAATGCTTGATGATGTTTACCATTTTAGTGAGGAAACCTAGCAATTAGCATTAGCTCCCACATGACCCCCCCTTGTTGATGGATTTTTCTCCTTTCGCTCACTTATTTAATCCAAAAAACCCATGAAAGCACAAGCAAATCTTTAATTTACATGTTTCAATTATAATTAAAAACATTTCAGTGTATAATTATCATAGCCGTAACAAAAGGGGTAAACTTATTTGGATAAAATTGAGTATGATATCAGGTGTTTTTTGTTGGTTCAATGTGTTGACCATTGTATCCCAGTACATATTCTCCTCATTTGACTCAGGCATCAGCATTATTCCCCAGTGTTGTGCAATATTTATTAATCAACTCCATTATTCAAATGTCTGAGGTAATTATGAATGTCATTTACTGTTATCAAATCCCTGTGGATGTTTTATGTTCCAGATAAAAACAACATTAAAAGTTGTGGCATTTTAGCTTTTTTTTTTTTCTGCATTGAAAAGAACTATAGAGTTGGAAACAATCAAATTGGAAGCAGGCACACACATGGAAAAACACTGCGAAAAAAAAGTCTGATACACAAAGAATAATAGAAGAACAGTTGGAGATCGTCAGTGCAGAGCAGCAGCATGTGGCACTATGTTAATGAGTTTGATGAAGCAATAAAAATCAATTACCAGAAAATTATATGCAAATAAACACTGTTCGGATTCAGTCCACGAATGCCAGTGATTTTTATGGACGGAAATTATGGACTGTAATGTTTAATGAAAAAAGTTGCAAACTCAAGTACAAAAGAAATTCCTGGGTTTTAAAATTAGAATTGAATTCCTTAAAATGTGTATAGCAGGGGTCTCAAACTCATTACTTTCAGGGGCCACATTCAGCCTAATTTGATCTCCAGTGGGCCGGACCAGTAAAATAATAGCATAATAATAACCTTGGAAAAAAAATACAATAACACATTTTTGTGTTTGTTTTAGTACAAACAAACCCCATTACCTTTTTATACTTTTTTAAGATAAACTATCCAACAAGACAGATGTGAATAACCTAAAAAAACTGAAATGTCACATGGAATTCTAACAATACTATGCCTCAATTTATCATTTACACACATGCATTATGGATCAGATCTCCTACAAAGACACTAAATTGTTAAAAATTTAGCTTAATTTTCTTTATAAATTTCTGGTTGTTGTTTTTCACATAGAAATATTTATCAAGTGTAAATATTTTCCTAATTTAATGTTATTTTCTGCACTATAACAAGGACAAAGAGTTGAAGTTATAATTATTTATGGGCACAATTTAAATTATTTTCACATCAAAATGAGAAGAAAATATGGAGTCATTCATTTTTTTTGGAGGTTTGTATGTGGAACCTGAACTAAAATCAGTTCCAAAGCCTTGTCTGTGATATTTTTGCACTTAGCAAATTCATCCCAGGGGCCACATTGGAACCTTTGGCGGGCCGCATTTGGCCCCCGGGCTGCATTTTTGAGACCCTTGGTGTATAGTATTCTCAAATAGACATACCAGTATTATTCTGTATTAAACATTTCTTGCTTTCGTTTCAATAATATACAGTAATATGAAAATGTACTGTAGTGTATTAAAGGAGACAAATCATGGTCATTTTTAATAAGTTAAACCAGTTCCCTGGTGTCTGTGACCTTGTATGTCACATGCTTTGGTCAAAATACCACAAAATACCACATTGATGCTTCTTCAACCTGAGAAACAACTCTTTTTAAAATGCTCTGTTTTAGTGCTTCATGCTTTCTCATGCAAATGAGCTACAGCTGACTCCGCCCCTCTCTTCTGCATGATGTGAGGGGAGGAGGAGAAAGAGAGAAAAAAAGTTAAGGCAGAGAAAAAGAGACAAAAACACAGTGAAATTATTTCATTGTCTCTGGCAATATTCAATTATCCAAGAGTTTTGGAGGGAGATAATTATAACTTTGTCTAAAATTATTAATACACACCTTCCATTATGTCCTAAGTTATGTATACTGGGATGTTTCCCAGGAAACTGTACACTTAATAAATATGAAAAAGTAACAGTCATATATTGTATACTTGAAGCAAAATATAATATTGCTTTATCGTGGAGATCTATGTATAAGACAATTCGGCAAAAATGGGTCGAAGGTCTATTGTATTGTATTGCCATGGAAACAATTATCAAGGGAAAATATAATAGATTAGTGAAGATATGGAAGTTATTTATGAAATTTTTGAAGGAAGGGAGTTTATCTGGGAGTGTGTAGCTTATTGTCCTTCATTTATGTTGTTTATTTATTTTTACTTTTCTCATTCATACTGCTAATCTATCATTTGTACATATACTTACTGTCATCCCTGGGGAGTGCGCCTGTATTGTTTTGTTTTTGTTATTTTGTATGTGTCTGTTTTATTAATTACAGAAAAAAGTAAATAAAGATATTTGTCAAAAAACCCCAGTGAAATAAAATCAGCTAGAGAGAATCAAAGTGGACTGAGTGCTGAGTTTTACACCCCAGTGCACATTCGGGTCCGGTTTGTCTGGATCCGGGATGGACAGATGAGCCACCATGGTTGCAGTGCCATCCAGACTGTTTGATCAACGTGGGTCAGACCGACCGTGGACCCGGATGCACACTTAATGACCAGGGCTCAGACCATGACACCACAGGATGCACCCTGTTACAGCCCTGGTGCCTTTGGGTTCTGGTCCTTTAACAACCCTGGTGCATGTTCGGGTCTGGTTCATCTGGACTCGGGTCAGCTAGACGAGTCACGACACCACACACTCATTGTAATGTGACGCCATACTGGTACTTGGTGTGAACAGTATTCCCAACAGCAGAGAGACTGAACTAAGACCAAAAAATGAAAACCATGATTTTGATTGTCTTAACTTTAAGCTAAGTAATTAGAGAAATGTGCAGTAATTATGCATAATATTTGAAATATAAACACTTACAGGTAACCTCTTTTATAGCACATAAAGACAGAATATTTTTTTTCAGCATTTTCAACTTTTTTTGTGTGTTTCTTCCTATTTATTTATTTATTTATTTATTTATCCTTTATTTAGCCAGGATTACCCCATTAAAACTACCTGTAAGTGTCTCTTCTAGGTGGATTAATCCTGGTTCCATTTGACCAAGAATAAAATCACAATAATTTCATGAAAAGAGGGAAAAATATTGTATTCTAACTTGGATAAAATAGCAAAATAGAGTAGATAAAGGAGCTACTGGAAGGTTCCATGAAAGTCTAACTGCTCCCTCTGTCGATAAAAAGGTTGATTCTATGGCGTTAAAAACACCAGTTTAAAGTAGTGGGGAAATGTGTGGAAACCCTTAAGATTTTACACAATCTCAAATATTATCATAAAACATTGTCCAAAACATAGTTTTCTTGACTTGCTGTACTAATACTTTAGCAAACTGAACCTTCTAGAACAATTAAGTGATTTTTTTTTTTTTTGTGTGTGTGTGTCTTGTGTTTTGTTGTTACCCTGGATGTGTTTCATTTTCTTGCTGAAATATCCAGTATTAACTTTGATGAAACAGAGTCCGTGCAGAAAGGAGAGCATGTACGTTTGGAGAACGGAACAATACTTGGCCAAATTTAATGACTTGAGTGATTCCTAAAGCAATATATCACAACTGCATGGAGTTTGTAAAAACTTTTTTCCACCACTGGACAGTATATCATAATATAAGATGATTAGAAATCTCATATTGGATTTCTGTCCTCCTAAAACCCCCTAAATCTTACACCCTGGACCTTTTTAACTTTTAAATAGTTTTTCTGCACTCTAGTAAATTGTCTTGATTGCTTCTTCTTTACGTCCTGTTATTGACATTAAGACTTTTTTTTTTTACAGAATCTATAACTAAACAGAAGCCTTCTAATGTGCTTGCAGTCAGTATTGGCACAACATTTTATCACTTTGCTGAAAAACAAACAAAAATACCCTGCACTCTGAAAAAAAAAAAAAAAATCCTGGAGGAATGCACCTTAAAGTACTAAACTATTCTTAGACCAACCTTTAACTTTTTACCTCCCGTTGGCTCAGACCTCTGCGACTAATCCAGAAGGTGTTTTTAACTGGCTGGAGAGGAAGCCATTATATGTGCAATAATCGCTGCCAGTCTACTTAAAGTGAGACGTAATATTCATGCCTAAAAATGGTCATTTCATCTATCAGCATTTCCAGAGTGGATGTAATGATTTTAAAAGTCATCCCATAATTGCTGAAGTGTGACATGCACTGTGATGGATAGAGACATTTATTGCTTACAAAGTGCAAGCAACATTTTATAAGTTGGAGTAAATCATTATTTTAATCTCCTCTCCATTGCTTCTTTTTTTTTTTTTTTTTTTGCCTTCAATGTTTGAAGAATTCCTTTACAAAGGCTTTTAAAATTATGACCGAAGAGCTGAAGAGCACATTACTTTAAGGATTTGTTCCTAATTTGGCCAATTAGGACCACCTTTTAGCTTCAGATGGCTTTGTGAATATGGCCCCGCTTCATGATTATTTCATGTGCTCTTATTTGGCCCTATGAATTATGTAAAAGATGTTATAAGTCTAAGAGTTTGGCACTAGGAGCGACCTTTGTGTGTGTGTGTGTGTAGGGGAGGTTCATGTGAGTTTATAGTGCATGTCCTTTTACTCAGGACAGATTTGAAACAGTCTGCCATGAAAGGAATATTTTTTTATAGGTATCTGACAGAAACAGGGGAAGTTAATACCTCGTAGCCCTAAGCCTCGTGGGTAAGTTTCTATGTTGCAAACAAACAAACAAACAAATGCATAAAGGCCACTCACGTGTCAATGGATGGAATGAGCATGTGTGTTTAATAATGTAACAGCTTTCCCTTCTTTCCTCTTTTGTATTTCAGAGATTAGGCAACATTCCAGAGAACACAGTCACGAATCCAGGCTGTAAACACACACACACACACACACACACACACACACACACACACACCCCTCCACCCGTCTGATTTCACAAAACTCACAGCTTCTATTAAATATGCTGGTTGTTTACAGGGGTTTTAATCGACTGAACCAGCAACGTACTTACTGATTAAAGAATTCAGTGTAATATTCTCAATATAAAGACCATATGTTACCATAAATATCACATAAAAGTTATGAGCTGTGATTGAGAATAAACTATGTCCTCAGACAGATGAATACCGTATTTTCCAGACTAATCTGCACCCACCTGGTCTCAAGCGTCTCACCATTGATTCAGTAGCTTTTCCCTTGACCCTCAAATATGGCATAAAAATGATGAATAATGGAAAAATGACAATTTTGACCAAACCCTGGTTTTTCAATTAACAGTTTTTGGACCGGTAAGTGGTGGTTCAGGTGTAGCACAGATGGTAGATTAAGCAAAACCACAATTGAAAGACCCTTTTTTGCACCGACAGTGAATAAAAAACAAACCAAAAAAAGAGATGTTGACGGACCTTACAACAACCGAAGAAGAATTTTAAAAGTAACATGCTGCTGTATGTGTGAACACACTAGGAAACCACATATTTTTTTTATTTAGCACAGGACAGAGGGGTAATATCATAATGAATATATCTATAAAACAAATTGTGGAATGATAATGTGATAATAAAAAACAAATCATTGCAATTGTGATTTAACCCTAGAACACTAGCATTAAAATTAGTAATGCCATTACTAAAGTCAGGTATATTTTACCCGATAAAATATCCCAGATAAAATACTTTTCATGAATTTATGCACTAATACAACACAGTATGTCAAACTGTAGTACTATTCATATTTTTAACAACAAGGACAACAATGATGGACCCTTTAAAAAGGCAGCAACACAATTTTTATATCCTACCTATATATGCATGTTTTCAGAACAAGCAATGGCATGAAACGTAGCTGGATGCTACTTGGGTAAAGGTAAACACACACACACACAGCGAGAGGGAAGGGGGGAGTGTTCCTTCACGCATTCTGAGCCAATCAGAGACGTCTCATCGCCGCGTCATGAACATGCATGAGGAAGTAACAGTAAACTCTGTTGTTCAACCTCAAATAATTTTTCTATCGTGAAAAAACAGTTGGAAACAAAGCAATCCAGATGTTTTTTTTTTAAAAAAAGAACCAACACACAATGCATTCAATAACAATGGAGAACACAGTAATATTAATAAAATAACGATGGATTGACTCCTTTAAGGGTTTATTTACACTATGACATCACCCATCCATCCAGTACGTGTGCAGCATCACAATACATGTCACAACATTTCCACCAAGAGTCGCATTAATGTTTTGCCAAGATCTTGTTTTGATGATGGGGGAGTTGGACCACTGTATAAAGTCTATCACATCCCATCATTTCTCAGTAGGATTCAGGTCTGGACTCTGAAGGCCAATCCATGTGTGAAAATGATGTCTCATACTCCCTGAACCACTCCTTCACAATTTGAGCCTGATGAATCCTGGCATTGTCATCTTGGAATATTCCCATGCCACCAGGGAGGGACACTGATGGAAAAACCTGGTCATTTAGTATCTATTGTTAAATCTGACATCATGGTGCAGTAAAACTCTTCCCCAAGATTCAGTCGCTACTCATTTACTATAACATCTCTCTTTAACGAACCATTATTTTGGCTTCAGAATACTCCAATTTATCCATTTTGCTTTTATATAAAACTATTTTCCATACTTGGTATTGTACCTGCAGTAGATCACACTTTTGAGTGTCTTTCATTTTTTATACTTCTGGTCATTTATAGCAGTGCATGCTATAAACCTGCTCAACTGTATGTGTTGCAGGTGTGGATCTATGGGTGGGCCTGGGTGGGTGCGGAAAGCCCAGAAACAGAATTATAGACTGATTTTCATTGCATCATCAAACTGGAATGTTGATCAATATCCTTAATATAGTTATGTATTTGTAAATGTCAATGGAAATAAATTATGTATATTTAATTATTTGTGTTTATTAAAAAAAAAATTCAATTTCAATTCTATTTCAATGCTATTATGTTATTACCCCCCCATACACACACACACACACACACACACACACACACACAGCTGGGTCTTGCCCACCCCGACTTCACTTAGGCCCATCTAAAAATAGCCGTCTAGATCTGCCACTGGTGTGTTGACATAAATCTTCCCCTAGGATAGTCAGTACAGATAAATAGATAACGCACAGACCAAAAACAGTGAAGATATGGAACATGCCATAAAAACCTTATTTCATATTAAAGGAATTCATACAGGTTTGCTTTGGCAGATGGGGCTAATAATAGTTAGCTAAGATGCTAATATAAGCCATTTAAGAACTTAAGCTTTACTTTTATTCATTTAATCATTTTAAAATAAATACATTGACAGCTGAATGTGTTGGTTTTATGGACTAATGTCACAGAATAACAACTGCACATTCTGGTGGTTGTTGACCTTTTCTGTTTCTTTTGGCAAACAAAATGTTGCCAAACCTGGACCTGGCCTTCATCAACCCGAGGTTATAACACTGGAGGCACTAGGTATTATGGGTAAATGCTACATCCACCTCTCTTCTCACCCTGGTGGATTATTTCAAAGTTTGATATGATTATTCTGGGTGCAGTTTTGTGTATTTAATTATTAATCTTTTTAACCCATTTTAACAGCCATTTCAGAAAACTGATTTTGTTTTATTCCAATGCAACTGGAACAGAATCGGTTTGGACTCATCAGACCACATTGTAACAATTTTTGGCTTGTTTTGTTACTTTTCTGTTCATTTTCCTGTTATTTCTGACATTGTGAGTATCTGGGCTTTTACTTTGACATGTGCGTTTGTGTTCACCCTTCACCTACTTTCCTCCTGGCCACGGAGTGCGTCTCCACCCATTAATTAATCCCAATGTGTCTCACTTAAGCTCCTCCTTTTTCTTTGTCAAATCGCGAGTTTGTTTGTTACCCATGCATCAAATGAGCGGTCTATCTCTTGTCTTGATTTTTCTGGTTCTGGCCTTGTTTCTGTTCTCTGGATTTTGTCTGTTATGTGCCCCTTGTCTGATTTTTTTATTTTTATTTTTTGCCTTGATATCTGTCACCTTTTACCGGACCTGGATTCTGCCCCTGACCAAGAAACTGCTTACTCCCCATCGCCACTTCTGTCAATTCTAGACTCCTGTTGGGCTTGTTCTCCAGTAACTGTTTTTGAATCTACTCTGAGTTTGTTTGCTTATGTTCTGGTTATGACTCTGTATTTTTGTCCCCTCACAGAGATTTTGCCTTGTCCCCTAGTTGCTGCTCTGAAAGTTTGTCTCTCCTTTACAACTGCCAATCTAAAAATTCTGGTTTGAGAGTCTTGCAGGTTGGTCCTGTTTGTCTCTGGTCTCATATCACATATGATTGTTCAACTGAAACCCAATCCAATATTTATTCTTTATGAAAATTAATCTTTTGTTGTTTGTTCACTGCATCAGTTAAGAAATCTGTTGTAGTTGACATATTTTCTTAATCACTGCAGTAACTATACAATGGAAGATTTTAACCAGTTTTTTTGGTAAATCCAATTAAGGACTTTTTTGTTCTTGTCTGTGAATATTTGTGTATCACATTTTTTTTCCACTTCAGCTGCACCAGTTACAGTGTAAAATGTGATTTAATCAAATCCTGACATCACTGCATGGCCAACAGGTAGAACAACAGCATTTATAGATGACAGACATGAGTCTTTGTAAAAACATTGAACATACACTTCAGTTTGAAGAACTCTGAACAGTTTTTTTTCTTGTTAAAATTGCAATAACATGAGTAGAAATATATCTAAACCTTATTCCTTATATATGACAGTACTTTTGCTCTCCTTTCCCACATCATCTATTTGTCTGTTTTATGTCTATGCTTTCCATCACTTGTGTAAAGAAAGCTCCCAGGCTTATATTGACTCAGGAACACACATCTACATACATGTACACGCCTCTGTTTTCCTGGTTATACATGTGCTCAAGTCAGAGTTGAGTCCTACGTGACATCTATGTTAATACTAGTGCTTCCTTGGGGTAGCAAAGCGTATTATGGCATGCACATACATTAGGGTTCCTGCCAGTGCTGTTTGTTTGCTTGTAATGTGTTGCATTTTATTTTCCTGGCAGACCCAAGGTTTGAGGCTGACTGGTTATATTCATTTCTCTGTGTTGTCTGTCTTGGTGCACTCGACTTTACATTATTACAACATAGAAAAGCCCCTGTTGGTGCACTCAGTCTGGTTTATTGCTATTGTTGTATGAATTGCTGGTTACAGTGTTTTGGCTTTTTCATAATTTCTCATGAGTTGAAGGTTTTAAGCCTCCTTTATGGGAACCAAAACTTTTAAGGGCATCTGAAACACATTTAAAGTCGATTATATTACAGCGAAACCGTTCAGCGACCAATCTGAGATTTTTGTTTTAAATGAGGAAAGCCATTGAAGGTTTGATACAGGCAACATTATGTAGATGCTAAATGGCACTTGTTGTGAGAGGAAAATAATAAAACTGTCTTCTGTTTAGGGTTTAATAGCTTCATTATTTATCTCCAAAGAATTACCTTCTTTTCATACGGCACTCAAGTTAGTCACTTAATGTGTTTTAAAGACTGATTAACACCATTAGTGCATCAAGTATAGATGTTTTGCTATTGATAATCCCCATGAAAACCAAGATCATGCAAAAGAGTTTCACAAATGTGGAAAGAGCAGCATGGAAACCACATGATAGGAAGCAGAGGAGGGATAAAGTTGCTTCAGGTGCTTTGGGATCCACTGTTGTAATTTAGTCTTTAAAATTAATCTGTCCAGTGACCACATTACCCAGTGAGGAGACATAAAAACTCAAGTGGTTCCAGTTCCTTTTTGTTTTTCTGCTCCACAGTTAAACTTTCTGCAAATATTATAAGCATTTTAAATTTCACTCCATAAAGAGACAAATTACTTCCACATTAATTTATCTCTATGGCAAACTATTCCTAAGTGATTTATCATCACATATTTTAATTTTATACTTGACATTTGCATTTTTCAGTGAAAATCGGACACTTTCTTATACTTAACTGATTGAAAATGTAGATAAATTCAAAGCTTATGTTAGCCCAGAAAGACCCAGTGCTACTTTTGTCAGATCCCAAATGATTTTCTCTCTATATTAATCTATTCCAAGTGAAATTTCATCATTTCTTATAATACTATGGTCTGTCGCTAGCATTTTTCCAGCTAAAATCTGGTATTTTCTTATACTGAATTTACTGATCACGTGGATGTTCATAAAAGCTAAAATTTAAGATCAAACTAAATGTTTATATATATATATATATATATATATATATATATATATATATATATATATATATATATATATATATATATATATATATATATATATATATATATATATATGTATGTATGTATAGCACCACATCACACTTTAAATATAGAACCAGACTCTGAAGCTAATATACAGAAATACAACATAATCCTCCAAGTTGAGGGTTATTATATCATAAGCACCCCCCCCCCCCCACTTATCTAGCCCAACCATCACCACTCAGTATATAGTAATATGGATATCCATGTACATATTTATATTACCTCCAGGCTGTATTTTTTTTTTTCAGATTTTTCTCTATATTCTTATTTATATTTTACTTACTTTATACTTATTTCTTATTCTTTCTTATCTTGCATATTTTTTTATATTGTTATATTTGTATAGTTATATTTTGCTTTTTGTATCTTTGCACAGTCTTAAAGGAGTGTCGCTTCCACTTCACTGTGGATGCTCATCCACACGTGACAAATAAAGATTTCTGATTCTCATTCTGAAACAGAGACAACAGAAGACAAAGTGACTTTTTCAGTGAAGATATTAAGTGAACATAATACCAGTGTTTCCATCCACTCCATTAAGCGTATTTCCAGTATTGGAACTTCTGGGACTTTTTTGGGGGAACTGCTTTTGATCGGACGGCTAGCTAGCCTGGTCCTCTCAGGCGTGTGTCTCCATAGACATAAGGTGTGTTTCGGAACTACCGGGCCATTTTACAGTAACTTCACAGTACGTGAGCATTCCCACTGACTGGGCCGTTCCAAAGTGGCCCTGCCAGAACTTTTACAGGAACTAATGCAGTACCTACTTCAGGGTGGGTACTCGAGAGCGGCCCGATAGAGCCACTGGGCAGAAGTCGCACAGATTGGTTGTCCAATATTACATCATCAGATTTCGACAAACAACTCAAGAGTAGTTTTTTTCTACTCAAGAGTAGTTTTTTCTACTCAAGAGTAGTTTCTGGGGGAAGTTTACCACATGAAGAAGCAGAATTTCTCACTTTTCCAGCTCTCTTTCGTTCATCTCTGTAGAATTCTTCTTCTAGAGCAACTCTTCTTTTCAGTCTCTGATACCATTACTGTGTAAAGCAGCAGCACAAATGCAACAAACATCCCAACTTCATCTGTTTCCACGTTAGGAATGTTAACCGATGACCGTTTGACAGATGGTTGACCACATCAACGTTGTCCGGTCATAATTTTCTGCCGTTGGTTAAAAAACAAACAAAAAACAGCCTGCATCAGGCTATGCCCGGACGACTTCGATACAGGTTTAGTTTTGAAACTGTGTCAAAAAGATATTATGTAAAAATTTAACTGTTTCAGTAAAAATCTGCGTCAGCATGGGGGCGAAACACTTGTTGAAAATGATGCAATGCACATGCCACACCATTATGCACACTGTAAGCCAGTCCCACTTGATACAAGAGAACAATAGAAGAAGTAGTGCACATGCACCCACATCCCTTTTACTACCGACACGACACACACACCGGACACAAACAGCAATAATAACACTGCTAACACCCTAACCCATTCACCATTGATACTCTGTTGTTCACCATTGCTGCTGTGTTGTCGCTGTCTTGTGAATGCTATTGGTGCAAGGTTGCTGTTTTTTCTGGTCATGTGGTCATGACATGGGTGTGAACACACACGCATACTCATCAGGATGGATACAGACATGGCAGTTATTTACATGTAGTGATAGGATTAATGGTTCAGACGTGGTTTAACAGTTTAAATCGGCAGATGCGTTTGGTTGCTCTGAGCTTTTTGGGTCCTTATGGGATAAAATTATTAAGAAAACATTTCTTTCCCTATAAAATACAAAATATAATTTAATTTCAAATGTGTCTACAACTGCAATCTTTGCCAAACAACATTGGTTTTAACGGTTAAGTCAGTGTTATGACATTTTCCCATGTTCAGAGTCCGACGTCCGAATGGATCATATCTGGTGATGAAAAGCGAAGATGCTGTATTTTAGCTGAATTATTTAAATATATTGGATATAGGATTATCAGTTTGGAGATTATAAAACACATGAGATCAGTAGATGCTTTTAGTTTCTTTGAGCATGAACTAGTAGGGAATCTCAGAGGATGCAGAACTCTGATTTAGTGCACTCTGTCTTGCATTATTCAATATTATTAAACCATATGAAGTTTTCCTCAATGAATCTAAACCATTTTAATATTAATACTTAAACATGTTATTTTTCACCACATCTTAGTGAACTGAAATGATAAAACACTATGTAGTGATTTCTTTACTATCCTTTTCTGCCCTTTCATGATTGCATAACTCCGAAAAGGATAAAGAGGAAGGAAGGAAGGAGGAAGGTTGGTACCCCCACCCCTGAAAATACATACAAAAATGACATTTCTACTTGTTTTGTTACTATTTCGTACAGCCACTGCTGTGAGGAACACACTAAAGTGACAACTGTTTGCAGCCTATGTCGTCTAATCTTTATCTTAGTTTACCAGGAATCTTAAAATTTGCCAAATTCATCTTAACGTACCAGCAGAGATGGCAGCTTGTCCTCTTTTCTATATATCAGTAGAGTTACAGACAGTGAGTTGCAGAAGGAATTAAAAGATGTCGACTTTCTTCATGGTGTCTAAACTTAACTTTGCAGACTGTTTCAATGTCAGGGATATTACTTGTTTCAGTGACATTTTAGATTTATTTCCTGTGAGGTTATACAGCATCAAATAAGCAGACCGTCAGATAGTGGATTCTATTATTGGACTTTGGGAAAAATCACAGCCAGTCACTGAAGTAAAATACATTATTTTATTCTATATACAAATTCTATTCAATTCAGTTTCATTCATATCACACAGAATGTAATTCATTATCATCTCAATGCATTTCACAAAGTTAAAACAAGACATTGCAAGACAAATCATCCAGGAGCAAAGCCTCATGCATCCATGAATATGTGTGGTTTGTGTAAAAAAAAATAAAACAAAAAACATGTTCATGCAGTAAATCAGGCCAACACCAAACTAATTGTTGCAATATTCCTCACAAGTGAGCCACATATGCATTGACAAAATAAGGTCTTATTGCACATGTTTGAGGAAATTAAAAGAAAAGCAGGTTAAATTATACAGAGGAAATAACATTAGTATCTTAGAAACAAAATAAATAGCATATAAAGCTAAATTATCATGATTATTGCTGTGTATTATTATAGAAACATTGATCCCATTTGCATGCCCAGAAAATTCCAATACTTGGGAGCAATTGGATAATTATAATTATCAGATGTTATGCTCTTACATGCACTAAATACATTTTATAATGGAAAACACATGGTTTGGAAGTTTCAGTCACTTATTAGATTTCTTTTGGATCATGTACATATATAGTGTTGTAGACTCAAACTTAAAATCTTAAATTGGACTAAATCACTTCCAGTTTCTATGAGTTATTTGTTTTTATTTATGTGCATAAAAGACTGAAATTAATCATATTCACATCTATACATGCAGGTAGACAAAGGAGTATTGAGCAGTAATATTAGTCCAGTTTCTCATAACTGCTGTTATCTAAAAAAAGCATGCGACATTATTCTGTTCACATGATCACTTTGAAGAAATCATGTGTGAGTATTGGTTTATATGAAAATGCGTTCAGTGTTTTGTTCTATCAAAATGAGTTTGAATCCTGTTCTGAATATAATCTGTTTTACAGTGATGATAAACCAGTGTTATGTGTTTAGTATTGGAGAAACCGTAAAAGCACTGATAAAGAATCAACCCGATAAAAGTGTGGATATAATCCAAACAGTATCACAGAATGGCTCTAAATTGGCTTAATCCTCTCTGATGAAAACACCTCAGGTCCCATCGTTTTTATGGATCTGCTTCTAAATATAAGTGTTTCGTCCTTGCCTCTTGCCCTAATCAATGTAAGAGTTTTCACGTTAATCCTTCATATAGACGGCTGGACAGACAAATAAACAAAAGTGAGGAGGTAAATATATTGCACAATGAGCACATTGACCCCTGGAGATCCACAGGTTGTAGATGTAGTTTATATACTGTTGTGTATTTGTTCAGCAGTCACCGTCAAACTTTTCCTGCGATAGTTATATATCATTACAATATGACTAATATCTCCCAAAATATTATTAATATTATATCCTATCAACTTGCTGTTTTTGTTGGTTACTCTCTAACCCCCTCCCTGGAAAGAAAGAGGGGTACTGTTTTTGAGTTGATTTGTTGGTGTGTTTGAATGTAAGCAGCTTTAGAATAGAATAGAATAGAATAGAATGTCTTTATTGTCATTGCATATAAAATCCAACGAAATTGAACGCTGCTCCAGTAAAGTGCTTAGGTCACACATGCATCACATACACACCTAGTAATGTAATCAATGTAACAAATATAATAATAATAATGTTAAAAAGATAGAACTAAAAATACTACAATACAAATGACAAAAAGCAGTGGTTTGATTAAAATGAATGAATTACCCAGTTATTTGTTGTCAGTTAATGGCAGCTACAGTTCCTGGGAAAAAAGTTCTTCCTAAATCTGCTTGTTCTGGTTTTCAGGCACCTGTAGAGCTTTCCTGATGGCAAGAGTTCAAACAGTGAGTGTGCAGGGTGATGGTCTTTAACAATGTTTCTAGCTTTGTTTAAAAGTCGACCCCTTGCCATTTCCTCCAGAGAAGGCAATGGACGACCAATTATTTTTTGTGCTGCATTTATGACTTTGCATGGATTTCCTATCAACTGCTGAGCTTTTCAATGGTAAAAACAAATCAACAGTTTCTCACAGACACTGTTCGTTCCTTTTTAAAACACAACACACAAAAACTACGAGACCAATTTATATGACATTTTCAGGAAAGGTCCAGAATAGATCCCATTAAATTTTAGTGACTGTAGGTCAAAGGTCACAGTCAGTAAAAATTTGTTTTCGCAAAGATAACAGATATCAGGTAAAATGTGTGCAAAGAGGGCGGGGCATCACTTGTTTCTTCTTTGATCAGAAATGCATAATTTTTCCAAACTGCACTAGTCAACTCTGTCTGAGTTTTGTGTGAATCCCTGGACACGCACACACAGGCCACTTGACTTTTACAATGTATATCACAGGTGTCAAACATGTGGCCCGGGGGCCAAATCTGGCCTGTGAGATGAATTTGTGAAATGCAAAAATTACCCTAAAGATGTTAATAATCAAAGGTGTCAAATATATTACCCCGCACCTCAAAGTGGGTATTGTTTTTGAGTCCGTTTGTTTGTTTGTTTGTTTGTTTGTAAGCAGCTTGACACAAAAGCTACTAGACTGATTTTGAAATTTTCAGAAAAGGTCCAAGGTAGTCCACAATAAATCCCATAAAAAATGTTTTGAGAATGTAGGTCAAAGGTCACAGTAATCAAAAATGTGTTTTCAAGAAGAGATAGGGCAAATCAGATAAAATATGTGTGCGTGTGTTTGGGGGGGTTGTAATACTGTAACTGATTGTAAACTATGATTATGATAATAAAATAATGGAAAGACAATGGGAAGACTCAAAGAGGTATCTTAACCAAAAGCTATTAGGCCTAAATATAATTGAGTTAAATATGCTTACTTAATTATATGAAGTATTAGTATATTTAATTTTTACCAATACAATATAAATAGGAATCAAAAGGGTCTGAAAATAAACTTATTTCAACAATCTATTACCTGAAGGCCAGTGATCAAAACAAATTTTCTGTAACCAGTAGTGATGAGTCCTCGACCTGTAGCAAGTTATTTCTTTATCCATGTACTTTGATAGTTGGTACAGTTGTGCTAGGTGGTAAATGAGGTCTTATTTTTTTTAACTACTGGACATGACCGAACCAAAGTGAAGACCTATATACTGTATTTTATTTAATTATTCCCCTGGTAGATTGAGTGATGAGCTTTAATATCCAGAAGGTAAATACAAGTAAATTACTGCATTAAACTTGGACGATAATCTTGGTTTTATCTAAAATAGTTAACATTTTTTAATTCATCCTGCAATCCCTAAATGCTCCAGTCAGTATAGAGCACCTCCATACGAGCAGTTAGTTGTAAATTAATTATACTGTTGTGCCTATGCATGAGAAGCTCAGTATTTATTGTTGTGCTCGGTGTTGAGTTGGTTTTACGGCATGGCACTTTGCGAAGATTAACTTCATCTCTCGCTTCCTCTTCGGATGAACGCATATTGATTTTCCAGATCTCCCATGAAATTAAAATCCAACCAGGAACTCCACTGGTGATTGATTATGTTACACAAGAGCATAGGGCTGCTGCAGATGGACAAATGGGGATTTAGAGTTTGTCTTATTGACCAAGTTCACAATTGAATAAACACACACACACACACACACACACACACACACACACACAGGCTGAATCTCATTTCACCCCTCAGCACAAACCCTTACCCCTTCAAACAGAGCTATAAGGCATAGGGCTTGAAAATCCACCCCTATGAATCAGGACACCCCTTCAACACTCACCTATGTCATCAGTTCACTCATATGTTACGTAACCAAAAACAACAGCTGTAAACAGAAGTAAACAAACATGTCTGCTGCTGAAGTTGTCACGTTCTCCTGGGATATGTTGATATTTTTACGAACATCTGCGTCGAATTGCATCAACCGATTACGCCACATTTACATAAATAGTGATTTATTTCATGTGCGTTTCATGGAGAAAATGACCATTACACATTGCGACAATGTCAAACTTTATACAATACAACAGTTATCACAACTTAAAAACAGTTAATTACCCCCAAAATACTACATTTGTGTACTTCCTTTGTAGATGCCGCCATTTAAAAAAATGATTAGCATTGTATTCTGGGAAATTTCTCGTACTTCTTCGATTGGAGTCTGCCTCTGGAAAATGAAGGGGTGTAAAGCCCTACCCCTTGTCCCTACCCCTGTGCCTTAATGTGAAATGAGACACCCCTACCCCTACATGTGTACGCGCAAAACGGAGAGGAAGGGGTAAGAGGTGAAATGAGATTCAGCCACATACAGTTAAGATATGTGGTGGTATTTGTGTGTTCCCTGTGCAGGAGGTGTCACAGACACACACAGTTTTCTCACAGGGGAAGAAAATGAGTTACAGAAAAAGAAGTCAAATTTAGAGGTATTATAATATCATAGAGACATTGTAAAGACCATGCAAAGTAAAAGATTTCACCCCAAATGGGTTCTACAAACAAACTGTGAAGTGTTCATTATCAGTACTATTATATCTATTGTACCATAGATTATACCAGGTTTCATTCAACACATGTCAGATGTTACTTATTGTTTGTGCTCTTCATGTTATGGGTCAAACTAAACTATATTCCTATTTTGACTTGACTTTATTACCTCTGCCAAGGAGGTATTAAGTTCTGGTCTGTCTGTCTGTCTGTCTGTCTGTCTGTCGGTCTGTTTGTCTGTCTGTCTGTCTGTTTGTCGGTCTGTTTGTATGTCTGTCTGTCTGTCTGTTTATCGGTCTGTTTGTATGTCTGTCTGTCTGTTTGTCTGTCTGTCTGTCTGTCTGTTTGTATGTCTGTCTGTCTGTCTGTGTTGTCGGCCTGTTTGTATGTCTGTCTGTCTGTATATCTGTCTGTTTGTATGTCTGTCTGTTTGTATGTCTGTTTGTCGGTCTGTTTGTCTGTCTGTTTGTATGTCTGTTTGTATGTCTGTCTGTCTGTCTGTCTGTTTGTCGGTCTGTTTGTATGTCTGTCTGTCTGTCTGTCTGTTTGTATGTTTGTCTCTCTGTCTGTTTGTCGGTCTGTTTGTATGTCTGTCTGTCTGTCTGTCTGTCTGTCTGTCTGTCTGTCTGTTTGTATGTCTGTTTGTATGTCTGTCTGTCTGTCTGTTTGTCGGTCTGTTTGTATGTCTGTCTGTCTGTATGTCTGTCTGTTTGTATGTCTGTCTCTCTGTTTGTATGTCTGTTTGTCCGTCTGTATGTCTGTATGTCTGTCTGTCTGTTTGTATGTCTGTCTGTCTGTCTATCAGCAGGTTTATGCAAAAAGTTCAGCAATGAAGGTCAAAGGTCAAGGTCACACTAAAGGTCAACAGCTAAAACACAGCAGTGGTAATATCTCAGGATTCAGACAAGATAGAATCTGACGTTTTGTTTCATTCCCATCGTCTCACCTTCAGACATCAGACGGGTCAACACCTATGGCTCCATCATGTTACGTTTTGACGTCATATCAAGCCGTGGCAGAGGTCTGCTGTCTCTGACTGCCTTGTTTAAGTCTATTTTATTTGACATCAAATGAAACTATAAATACAAACAAAATTTAACTTGATAATTATGTGTAATGACAATAATCTTTCTGAAATTGATGTTTTAACTAATAAACTGGATGTTTTCTTTCATCCTTCATGAGAACATATTTCTGACCAAACTGGATCCAATGCACGGGGTGTCCAAAAACTTTATCCCAGCGCTGTATACTGTGGTCGGTGGAGAAAGCGTGCATTAGAGGAACCGCATTAGATTAGTTGTACCCTGATGCTGGGTAATGAGGCTTTTACTTTAATAGTGCTCGGTATCTTTTATGCTCTATAACCACAGCAAGCATGCAAAGTACTGCAACATTTAAATATTATTTCTATTCTAATCAGAAAACTAATAGTATAATTTAGGAAATCACTTCATTTCATTTCATCTGCTATAACCTAAATTACATCTGCTCACTGTAAGGTCAAATACTTACAGGAACTTCGGCCACAGATTAGCATGTTTTAAGACTGAGCACATTTAAATCAAATTTATAGACTGTGTGAGGTTTTATTTACAACAATGCATCATAGAATTTAGTACACATAAAGACACAGATACAATTAAATAAATAAACAACATAAAATATTAATTTAGTGTTGAGTGAACCCACAGTGCATTACTTGTTATGTAAATATGTTATCTAATTCCATGCATACAATTGATATATAATAATAGCACGAAGAAGAATTATGATAATAATGGAAAAAAATGTCCCAGAATGTATTTTAATTCTTGTAAAATTCGCGTCACCGTAGAAAAAGCAATTCAAATGTACACTAAAAACATACAATAAAATATTTTTTTCTTGCTGTATACTGTCAATACTTGACAATTTTCCGTTTTTTAACTCATACAACACATTACACTGGTCAACCCCAAATTCACTGTTCAAGTTGTTTTAGCTGATTTAGGATATTTTTTTATGTGCTGAATCCAAAAGTCACATTGGTTTTGCACAATCAGGTCAACTTTGTTAACTAAACATGTATTTTTTGCCATTTTTGTTCACATGTAGGGGTATTTTCATGTCATATAATGTCAAATTCTTTTATATTTCTACCAATAAATGAATTCTGATGTTTTTTTATATTACAATTTAATTAAATAATTTGTTCATGCCAAAAGTTCATGCCTTGAATTTTGGTTAATTTACCTCATCTTTATCAGTGTCTATTATTACATTTATAGAAATTGAAAATTGTAATATTTAATTAATACATTCTGTTAGAAAACTTTTTTTTTCTTCTAAAACCTTTTTTGGATGAGAAATATTAACAAAAACCAAACTGATAATGGCAGAAAAATTTAATTAATTTAGGGAGAAGATGGGATTTTTAAAAAAAATTAAATTGCCTTAAAATTTGATTTGATAAAAAAAAAAAAAAAAAAAAAAAGAATATAATTTTTGGATTCAGTGTCGCATAATGGTTGTAATTCTGTTGAATAAACAGACAAAATAAATTTTCTTTTAACCAGTGTGATCAGTTATAAATGAAAGCTATTCAGATCTATCTTGGCTTTTGTAGTTATGAAAGCTCAGCTGATGTGAAATCTATTTAGGCATTAAACGCATACACGCACACACTCACTCTTGATCAGTTTGATTAATGTGTGTGATTTTATTAGTGATATTTCACAGTTGGAGGTGGTCAATTATTTCTACTACAGTAATAACTGCCTATTCTTTCCCAACCTGTGTAGATAGATGACATTGATAAAAGTACATTTGTTTAATTGAACTTCTTTGCTTTGAATTTTCACTTATGTTTCTGCAGAGTGAAAAATACAAATACGAACAAAGAAAAAAACTAACAGTAAAAAACAATTCTCTACACAGCGTACTCCTGGTGTTAAGTATTTTTTTTCTACGAGCCTAAATCCCACAGCTTTGGTTCTATTATTAAATCCTGGCTGCTGTGTACCTGCATTACTTTACCTGTTGTGTCCCGCCAAAATAAGCACAGTATGTGCTGAAGGAGGGGATTTGTGGAGGAGAGAAAAAGCAATCAGTGGTCAGACAGATGGAGGGAGGGAGGGAAGAAAGGCGGGGTGGGGGGTGGGGGTGGGGGGGGGGGCCTCAAGGAGTCTGGGAGAACGGCAGAGGCTGAATGAAGTGATACAGATAGAGAGAGGATGTTTAATTTGGCATGGTGTTCCACGGAGACACTTAATCTCCCTCAATCCTTGTGGAAGGTGAAAGCTGGGCAGCAGAGGGTGTGTGGGTTAGCTCGGGCAGGTGGAGAAACCACAAATCTCCCTCAAATGACCAGTGAAAGTCTGACGTGTTTGCTCCTGACTGACTGGCTCTTTGTCTTTTTATCTCCTTTTTTCGTCCTGTGAATGCCAAACACCAATGGGTCTTTAATAGACTATGTATGAAACAAACTGTGAACTTTTAAAGGACACTGAACGGAAGTGAGATCCAGCAAATTTGGTGATTCTGACACGGTGGCGAAATGAGGAAATAGATTAGGGGTCTCAAACACTAGGTCAAAGGTTCCAATCTGGCCTATGGGATGAATTTACAAAGTGCAAAAATTCCATAGTCCTTTTTTAGTTCAGGTTTAACATACAAAGCAAAATGATCTGTAGTCAAATAATGGCGTAAAAAAAGCTACAAAAAAATAATGACTAATAATGAGCACAACATAATACATTATGCACATAAATAATAACTTCAAATTTTTGTTTTTGTTTTAGTGCAAACAAACCCCAACATTCATATTCTGAAAATATGAACTATCCTTTAACAATTAAATGTGAAGAACCTGAAATGTCGAAAGAAAATTTGACAGAATTTGTGTTTATTGTCTTTGTAGATCTGATCCATAATGCACATGTACAAATGATAATTTGAGGTGTAACATTGTTGAAATTACAATTATTGTTTTAAATTTTTTTTTTTTCTCAAGTTATTCACATATTTTTGGATAGTTTATAAAAGTAAGTATTTTCATAATTAAATGGGGTTTTTTTTTCACTAAAACACAAAGATTTGGAATTATCATTATTGTATAACTTACTATGCAGTTCCTTTACTGGTCCCACCCACTGGGCTAGATGTGACCCCTGAAAGAAAATGAGTTTGACACCCCTGATGTCGTGAAGATCTATTGAGTTAAGGTCACAGCCTATCAGTCAAGATGTTTATTGTCGTAGATTTATATGACAATTAATGCTCAATTAACAGTTAATAGTCCAATTAAATCCCTTTGCTAATTTGGAAGCCAACATAGCAGTGATGAATATGGGAGTGTGAAGAAACATTCTGGCTCACTTGTCACTGGTTACACTTGTCTGCATGCAGGTGTGAAGGTAATGATACTGTGTAGATTGACTGTATCACTAAACTCATTTCCTCAGATAATGTGAAGCTTCAAAGCTAAACGAGATAGATGGAATGTCCTGCCCACGCTAATATGTTCAGGTTCAGACTATATTTTTAAAAAAAATGTACTGTAAATAAACAACTGAAAATCACTGCTTATGCTCAGATGAGTATTATTTGCCGTAAGAAAAGACTTTATTTATCCGACCATAGGGAAATTCCACTTAAGACCTTTAAGATAATATTGGATGTGGTAGTTATAGAAACTTTAGTCTGTTATGAAGGAGTGAAGACGGTAACGTTATCTTGGTTCAGCTTTTTGAAGTGATGAGAAATTGAATTGACAATGAACTCAAATAAAAAGTACAATAAAAATAGATAAGAAACTAATAAACTGTATTTTGTGCTTACGAAAACTAACTAAAATTTATACAAGTTATGGATGAAATTCCCTTCATTTTTGTCTTTGTCAATGTCGGATTGATACGAAATCAATTTATTTCGCTGGAGCAATTTTAGCTGGTGGCACCATATGACATTTCACGGCCCATCAGTTCTTGTGACTTGTCATTTAGTTACATGGAGCTTCTCATCTTCACTATACCAGGAAACATGGAGACTGACGTTATGAGAAAGCAGCAGAGGAAGATAAAAGATAAGTTAAAACTAAGCGTTTAGAGACAAAAAAAAAGAAGCTAGCAAACCTGCTTTAAAAACTAATAAAAACTAACTGAATTAGTAAAAGAACTGAATGAATTAAACTATAATGAAAATTCTCAAACTATTGTAATGTTGGTTTGCCGTAGTGTAGTATAAATAATAATGATTTAACCACAGCACCAGTATATGTCCATCTCCAAATGTGTCCTCAGAAGGTAATATACTGACATACATGCACCTATATGACCTGTAGTGCATGTGTCAGGTATGTGTTTATCACACAAAGTAAGAATATGCTGCACAAAGTGGACTGTGAGGCCATTTGTATGTGCTCAAACCAAAGTTCTTAAATGTCCTTTTCTTTATAAAATCTCTATTTTAGGGACTTAAAATTGTATTTACTTGTGGATAATGGGTTAAAATGTGGAGAAAAGGCTTTGTTTAGCAAAATAGTTTTATTAATTTTATTGGAGATGGGTCATAAGATTAGAGAATCATAAAACATATGACTATTATATGACTTATAGAGGATGTTTTACTTATTTATTTATTTAAGATGACAATATAAGGAAAATTTGAAAGATTTATGCCTGGTTTGACTGTAAGAACCTTCTTTCATTTTGGAATGATGCATGGCTAATGATGCCTTGATTTCTATATGTAGTTTATCACAAATCTGTTTTGGGTCATAATATTTAACATTTCCTGACAAAAAAAAAAGTTCAAGTGCCAGAATGTTTGTGTTTTATGTGGCAGCTCTAATCTAATTCACCCCATTTTAATCCTGATTTTTGATCAACCTGCCAAGCACATATTGCATAATCTTTTTTCTCTCCCAAACCACCTGTGCTGATTCACACAAAGCACAGCTGAATAATGTCCATGAGCTGAGCTTACAAATGGCTCATTCAGTTAATAAAAATAAAAGGTGATGCAACACTTGAATTATGTGTGGTTCGTCATGATAATATGACCAATATTACTCCCCCTGAGGTAATGAAAGTTATGCATTTTTACAAGATAACACTTATGATGCATACCTTCCTACATGCCACTTAATTACACTATTTTTCTTTCAATAAAGTATCTGTTTCAAACATTAAATTTGCTAAATCTTACATACTTTAATTAAATGAATCAGGAAACAAATGATAAAAATGCTGGTTAGCTCATGCTTTTAATATATATGATAGTGTGTTATTGCACATATGGTGGTTTATGTGCATTTATGCAATGGATTTACTACACCAATGAAATTAATTTAGCTCTTTATAGGGAAGTCATTGAAATTTCGGCCTTATTGTGTTATTAGACATCATCATCTGCCTCCTCTTGCCTTAAAACATCTGAGCGGCACTGGATAAAAAGTAAATACATGCATTAAAACAATATAAAATACATGGAATAATACAATATAAGTTCAAAAACTGATAGAAATTACTCATATTCACGACTTCCAGCCTCAAAATATCCATGAAATCTCTTTGAGTGACTGTGTAATGCCTCTAGACTGTACACATTAGCACACATATTAGCTACATATTTAGTGTTTCCAGAAATTAACAAATACAGTCACTTGTCCAGTAAATGGTTAAGTATAGATATGTTTCACAAAGTCTGGTACACACTGTATTTATTATTAATTAATTAATTAATTAATTAATGTAACCTTCTTTGCTGTATCCATTTATTTATTATTTTGACCTCTAATTCCTACTTTTTAATGTCCTTGTTTTTATCCAGAATGCTTTTATTTCTTGAGGATTTTTTTATTGTGGTTTATTGCATCTTGTTTTTATTGACCTTGATTTTATTTATTTATTTTATCTTTTCAATTATCCATGTTGCTATATTAATGAATGGCGGAACATTGTTTTGTTTCCAGCTGCTTTTTCACGGTAGAAAAATGACTTGAGGTCAAACAACAGATTTTACTGGTACTTCCTCATACATGTCCATGACAATGTGATGAGGCGTCTCTGATTGGCTCAGAATGCGTGAAGGAACACTCCCCTCTCTCTCTCTATATATGTGTGTTTACCAGAGTAACATCCAACTAGGTTTCATGCTGTCGCTGCAGGGAAAAAAAACGAGAGCACATGAACTAGTTTGATCTGACATTTTTTCAAGTTTGTGCAGCAGCTACTGCATCTTGTAGATGCTAATGCTAATGCTATTTCAGATTTGCTGCGATAGTTGACACGTTTAACCCCACGTCGGTGACGCTAAAGTCCGTCTGACATCAGATGGACCATCTTTTTCTGGGTTCCTCGTTCCTCTTGTTGTTTTATGTGAATGCAGCCAGTGGAGGAGACAAACCACTGTCAAAGGCAGCATGTGTTGGTAAGTCGAGGTGATCCATCAGATTCCAAAAGGAGTGTGGAAAAGTGGTTTTCAGTAGAATGACCCCTTTAAAGGTCAAAGTACCAATCCTATAAAAGTCTATGATCTAGAATATTCCTGTATTCGTACAGTTAAACCTACTGAACCATCTAATCGTCCACATTGTTCTTGTTCTCTAACGTCTCATTAAACATGCCACAGCTTCCCTCTGCTGTCAGGTCTGTTTCTTGTAACGTCTTCTACGTCTCTGTATGGTATGTGTTGCTCTCCACACGGCAGGAGGTCTTCTCTTCTACGTATTATTGTTCCATCCATGTTGAAGGACATCTGTCTATTCTGTGGGAGGGCGAGCAGTTTGGACTTAACAGGTATGAATTGTTCTGAAAACTACAGAAGACCATCTGCAGGGTTTTTTTTTCGTAACTAGATATAATGTGAAACATTTTAAAATATGAATGAGGTGACTTACTCACAGATGCATTTCTATTATTTATGATATGGCAAAAACATAAAAATACAAGACGGACAAGAATCTCTTCTATTCCTGGAACCGCTCTGTTCTGTAGAAGAATTTGTGTCGCCTCATAACACTTTTCCTGTCTGGTGCTGATGTCTGCACCCCCCTTGTATGATTTCCAGCCTTTCTAACCTTTACTTGCTCATATTACACTTGTTGCATCTATATAGTAAGAGCAGCATCTTATATACTTTTTTTTTTTTTAATTTATTTTTTTTTAGAGCTGTTGGAGCTTCGTTGTATTCTTTAGTGAAATGAATTCACTCCCAGTGCCTTTTCCATCTTAATGTGTGTGTCATAGGTTCATTGGTTTTTCAAAATAAAACAAAAAATAAGACAATGAAAAAAACAACTTGTTTCTTCATTATTAGTGTCCAAAATAAAAATGAAAAACGGATAAAGATACGGTTTTTCAGTTTTCCTTTCTATGTTTAAATGAATAATGGAAAAAAAACAGATAACGGCTGTTTTCCGTTTTATCCAATTTTGACCTGAAGCAAATTAAATAACCAGAAATGACCTTTGACCCACAGTGACAAAGATGGAAACCTATACGTCCTATTTTGGGGAAACTAAGACCTGAAGATACTGTATGACCACGGAGAAAATTGGCGTCATATCATACCATAATAATCTTCAAGTCCGGTGGAAAGGTTTTTTTTTTTTCCAGTTATTAAGATTAATTTACACTTTACTTAATTTGCTTCAGACTTCATCACTATCCGTTTTTTTTTTTTTCATTTTTGGAAACAAATAATGAAGAAATGAGTTGTTATTTCATTGTCTTATTTTTGGTTTTATTTTGAAAAATGAATAACCAAATGATACACAGATTCATCTTCATTGTTTCCTTAATTATCATAATTTTTCCTTTTCTACATTGACTGTTTTTCCCATTCATCTGGTTTCTTCATCCTGTCTTTTCATTGTATCTACTCTACCTCATCCGTAATGACTAGATCAGCAAATTTTTTCATGAGCTTTCACCAAATGTTATTCTTGATATGATCAGGTTTTCTACTGTACACATCACCCGATCCATAATGACAAATGAAACTCCAGAAAACTGCATCCTTATTTGACACTACCTACTGCTGGTCCATTCACTGTGCTACACATGACTACACTGTTGTTTGTGTTGAATTGCTTACAAATATTTCATTATGCATCTAGTTACATAAAAATATGACGGCTCTGTCATCTTTTACACAACGTGCTGTCACATAATGTTTGAAAACTTGACATTGTTATTTAAAAGAAAAAAAATATTTCACACTAGCAACCACAGACATCATGTGGAAAAACAATCCCTGACACATGATGGTCTCTGGCCTACATTTGGAGAGGATTATTATTTTTTTTTTCATTTCACCTGACAAAAAGGGGAATTCTGTGAACTTCACTTTTCAATGAGGCATCATTTAATCGGTCCATGAGGCTGTCAAGTTCAGCTCAGTGAGTTAGGAAAGAAAGATGACAGCAATTCAAAACCAGAACAAGCATCAGCTGATGTTTGAAAGTGGGGTAAGAAGAAGAAAGTAAACTGTTGTAAAATTCAACTGATAGAAAACACGGATTCATCAAATGCAAAACATTTAGTACTTAGTTAAACTGTTAATCTGCTAGTTTTTTTTGTTTTTTTTCTTTAATCTGCTAGTTCTATCCTTAAATTTACTCATAGGCTAATTAGTAAACAGAAGAACCATGGCAGAGGTGTTTATAAGTTGACTGGAACCATGTTAGTTTTCTAAAGGCACTAATAACTGCAGGAGACCGAAGGATCAGAGGTCAAAAAATGCTAAGTGTTACTGTATTGCCTTGGTAAAATGAAAAAAATTCACAAAGTACACAGTGTCTCATAAGTCTCCATACAGAGGAAAAACAAACATCACATAAATAATTTTTATTTATATAATATGCTCTATATGACTGCCATTTCAATTCATTGCTCTTTATTCAAATACATTCTTTGGGTTATCTGAAATATAAAGAAATACATGTTAGAACTGTAATATTAGATTTGTGTTAGTCATTTGCATTATTATTGAAATTATATTTTATAATGTATATTTAGTTATTATATTTTATTTACTATGTATATTGGTCATTTGTGTTTCGTCTTTCCTTGCTGGTTGAGTTTCAAATGTTGGTTCCTACCTGTTTAAGGTAGGACACTTTTAAGTGTAACACTGGGAGAGTGAGGCGTGCGTGGCTGTTAGCGTAGCGTCTCGTGTGTGTGTTCTTGTCGAGAGACCTGCTAAATAAACACGCTGAACTGTCCTGCCGTTTTGGTCATTGATTGGCACAGAAGGTAGCAAAACATCATCCACACCTGAACTCTGATTGTAACCCGCCTTACCCACAGCCCCGGTGAGCCAAAGAACATATTTTAAGGGTTACAGAACCATATATGTATGGAATCTATTATTTCTCCAATGTATGGAGACTTATGGGGCGGCCATGACTCAGTTGGTAGAGTGGGTCATCCAGTAACTGAAGGACGAGTCACACCGCACCCTTCTTACCTCTAGTGTCACTCACACTGGTGTATGAATGTTTGGTGGTCGTCAGAGGGGCCGTAGGCGCAAAATGGCTGCTACACTTCTGTCAGTCTGTGGCTACATATGTAGTTTACCACCACCAGAGGGAGCATGTGAGAGTGAATGAATAATGAGTCACTAATGTGAAGCACTTTGAGTGGCCAATAAAGCGTTATACAAGTCCAATCCATTGTTATTATTATTATGGGACACCTTGTAATGTTAGTAATAGTTGAACCTATTTGATCACAAGCAGAGCTGAGCAGTCTGGCAAGAAAAACATCTTTTTTTATTAAAGAAATTGAAACTCTGGAAGTGCGACCTGGTGGAGAAGTGTCAACTGTCAATTATAAAACATGACGGACATCAAAGCTTCTATTTTGGAACAATGTATAGATGGACCAGTGGATCATTTTTTAGAGATTCTGAATAAAACCTCAGAACAAGGAATTTTGTTTGTAGTAAGAGAAATATAAATCTATAGGAGCCAGGGCTTTGGCTTGATTCCAAAATTTGTGATATTTGTATGTTGGCTTTGTTCTGGAGCTGAGGTCATCACCACTGGACCTGATACAAGTTACTTTAAAATAAAGTTTTAGGAGTTTTAGATAAAACTTGTGCAGCTTATCTGCACAGGTGCTCTGTTCAGAAAAGTGAAAAAGATGAGCTCATTATTCAAACACACACACACACACACACACACACACACTTTGATGTGAAAATGTGAGGGACTGTGGCATCTGTCCCATATGTTTCTTAGCACCCACAGCAAGATGTATCTCCAGTGAAGCATATGCGTCCACTCACTGTGACCCAGTGCAATTTGTTGTTGTTTTTTTTTTTTTTATTTATATTTTAAATCCCTTTGATGTTACATAACACATGTTTTTATTTTCTCCACAACTGGGGACTGTTATAATTTGAAATAAGCATTCAAATTTGTTTACACAACAGCGGTCCTCTACAGCATACAGCACAACTTGGCAAAATTACAATTATGTAACAATGTATTTGCTGTGGGGAAAGTTCCACACAGCAGCATGAGTGGAACTGGTAGGAATGACAAATTAAGGTTCTTGCTCAGGGGTGCCTGAGAAAGGCAGATATTGCCTCAAACCTGGCTCAGTCCTGGGAGTCTCCAGCCTTAACCGAGTCTGCTGCCATGGTGTGATCACAAGAGCTGGACGTCACACTGCACCTGATGTCACTCTCCTCTCTGCCAGGGGGTGTCAGTGGAGTTTATCCAGCCCGATAGAGGTGCAGATGGCCAATGGATCCAAACACACAACTACTGAGTCACACAATGTGATTCACAAATGACTGCTTTTGATTTCTTGTGTGCCAGGGAAAGCATCTAGCAAAGAAAGAAGAAAAAAAAAGAGAAATGCAACAGCTGTTCATGTCATGGTCTGACTGTTGAAATCCTTCAAGAGTGCCCAACCCCCCCCCAAAAAAAACAAAAAAAGGAGGAGGTAAATCTGGTGTAACTGATGGGAGCTGCCAGCTGCACTAAATTCAGTAATGATTCATTTGACTAATGAGAACAATCAGATGTGTGGTGCATGTCAGTTATTGACTCTGGTTTAGTTGGTTCATGTTTGTCCATTTCCTGTTTTATTTTGTTGAAGGCGTTGTATGTTGTCTGCATTCTGTTTGACTCATCTGTGTCTTCACTAATTCCTTCATTGTCTGCACCTGCTGTCCTTCTGTTGATTCCCCACACCTGATGGTAATCTCTCTCACCCTCTACATTCTCCTCTTCCCTTTTGTCTGTCGTCAGTGTGTCATTTTAGTTATATTATTGTCAATGAACAACCTGCTCAACCAACTGAACCATGGCTGCCCCTATAGGTGAAATTATTCTTCAAATAATTTGAGTACAAAAAATGTTTGAGGCAAATTAATTGCTCAGAATGTACATGTTGAACATGAACTGTGAACTGGAACACATTGAACAAGTATTTGAATTTTGGTCCAATAGGTTTTGCATGGCTCTTTAAAAAAAATCACTTCAGATGCTTTCTGGCACTTGATTCTACTCCAATAAACAATTACACGGTCAAAACTTGGTAAAGATACAGTGAGGAAACAAAACTGGAAACCATACAAGAAAATACTCACTTACTATTCTGTTTTGCCCCATTGTATGTTGAGAATTATTATCAATGTATATATATATATATATATATATATATATATATATATGAACACTCACCAATAATGTGTCAGAAGCTAAAGGGTAGAGATAAAAAAGATTAATCGAACTCATTAAGTTGCAGCTCTTATACTGTGTGTGTGTGTGTGTGTGTATTAAAAAAAAATAAAAAAATGTTCCTCTTGCCCCACGTGGGCGGTGTCTCCTTCAGGCTCGGGTCCTCTACCAGAGGCCTGGGAGCCTGAGGGTTCTGCGCAGGATCTTAGCTGTTCCTAGCAATGCGCTATTTTGTACATAGATCTCTGATGTTGTTCCTGGTATCTGCTGGAGCCATTCTCCCAGCTTGGGGGTCACTGCCCCTAGTGCTCCGATCACTACTGGTACCACTGTTGCCTTCACACTCCACATTTTCTCTAACTCCTCTTTCAGCCCTTGGTATTTCTCATATATATATATATATATATATATATATATATATATATATATATATATATATATATATATATATATATATATATGTTAACTTTTAACACTATTAGTGTTAAATTCACAATGATAGTTTTTTTTAGTGCAGGGTGTTTAAATGTAAGCTGTTGTAAATAAATAAATAACATTTTCACTCTAGCTTTCCTCTTTCACCGTGTCTTTTCCTTTCAGGTCCAGCATCAAAATGTAGTTGAACAAAACCCAAAATTAAAATGACAAACTTTAAGGAGAGCCTCACACACTTTATCAAGTTCCCCTTGGCAAAGCCAATTTGTTCATTACAACAAGGCAGCCAGTCTGTCATTCTGCTGTTATGATGTTGGACAAGACACATTTTTAAATAAATAAATGCATATTTAACATATCTTATTATTTTAAAAAAAGAAGGGATTATTTCTAACACTCGCAGACATTTATCACCCCTCACTCTCTTTCTCCTTTCCATATGTCACAGACAATTGATGTATTGTAGCTCAGAAAAAAATGAGCTAACGATTCTAACTAGTTAAATGTCAAGCTTATATGCATATGTGCCAGAGAAGAACCATCTGGGGTTTACAGATCCAAAAAAACCCCTCAAATTTAATATTTGAACAAAACTGACTCATAAATGAATGTTGATTTTACTTTTCGTCAGTTGACTGTGTAATTAGCTGCTGTTAATGTTATAAGATAATGTTGATGCAGTTTTTATATCTAGCGTCACTGTCTTAATTGCTTAGAAATGAATGAATCCTGCTTTATCTTTTTCTTTTGCTAGACCACCACCTTTACAGTCAGCACATTCTTTTTCTGTCTGTTTGATGTAGCCTTATATTTATGAATTAATGACTTGGAGAGTGATATGTTCTTGGTGAAGTTCTTCATGGATGTGTCACCAATGGGTTGTGGCTTTGAATACATTGATTATTAATTGTACTGAATCCTATAGTATATAATGTTACCCATCTGCAGTAGGAGATGCATGCTACAGTTGAAATACATGCACTCTAACTACTGTCACAAAGTAACCCGTGGGCGTTAATGTAGATTATTTTTATTACTCTTCATTTGTAGGTGACTTTCATAAGAACAGAATGATCACAGGCACTTTGGCTTGAAGACAGCATTATATTACACGATATTGATTTCAATTACAGTAAAAGGCAAATAAAGTCTTTAGCATTGCAGACACAAGGAGAACTTAATTCAGCTTTGCGTCAATTTTTAGGTGTTCATGCTCACCTTTTTTTTTTTTTACGATTGTGAAAGTGGTCTTTAATCATGAATGCCAATGTGTTTCTACACATTCTTAATTGGATTTAGTGACAAATAATACAAGGTTAAGGAATGAACCTTGTGAATATTCATAACATTTATTGATTGCGGTCAGTTTGTTTGTGCATTCAGTTCACGCATGCTGAACTGCAGTTAAGAATCACAACAAAAGAGACAGATTGAAGCTAAATATACCAATAAAAATTTTTGAGTCATCAGCAATAACACTTTCTGAACAAAATAGGGAAGAAAAAAAAAAATGCTGGTGCCAGATAAACAAAAAGTATTCTCAGCAAAGTGTTACGTTGCTATGACTACACACCTACAGCTCTTATTTATGAAAGTAATTTCATTTTCAAATGAAACCAACACCACTGAAGATAATCTCAGGGCGAGACAATACCTCCTGTGCATTTGGTTTGTTGTGTATATTTTTAAAGTTTGACGATGTCTCTCTCTCTCTCTCGTTCTCTCTTGTGCTCCCTCTCTCTCTCTTCCATCTCTTGGAAGTCATTGTGCAACCAGAATCATGTCAGAGTGCAGGGGAGGACCTGCATGTGGGTGAGAGCTTGCCAGGTAGAGAAAGAGATTGCTGTCTGTAGGTGGAGGTTAAATTCTGTGTTTAATGCATGAAGAGTCAGTGTGAGAGCGACAGAAAGAGAGAGAGTAGGAATAGAAATGAAGGTGAAAATGGTTCAGTTTTGCCAGAAGATCAGCATGTGATTCATTAGCATACTTGAACCTGCATGACTCCATTTGAACAAAGGTGACTTGTTTTTTTTTTTTGTACCAGACTTTGTTGGTGCAAAGAACCACTGTTGAAAATTTTTACAGCAATTCGAAAGAAAGAGAATAGGTCATTTATTGCCTTTCTCCTGTATAATGTTATACTGTATAATTACTTTTTTTTTTTTTTTTTTTTTTTTTTTTACATTATGCTGACAGTAAAAGCAACAGTTAATATTTAGGAGTTCAGTGAAAATGAGTTAGGGAGCAAGTAAAGAAACCACAGAAGATACTAGAAAGGCAGATGGGAAGAAAATAGAGGAAAGATATGCATGAATTGAGAAGGGGAAATGGACAGCAGGATGCCCCGAGGATAGTGAGTATACTGTAGAAGGAGGTGTAAATCTGGCTTAATGGGCAGAAAGAGGTCCTCGGGTGTTCATATCACCACACACACACACACACACACACACACACACACACACACACATACATACACACATACACACATACACACTTGGCTTACAATGTGAGGATCGACTAGTGTGTATGTGTGAGTACGAGCTCACAATGTGTGGCAGTTAAAGTGCATGAAGCTGGAGGGAGAGGGGTGAGCGGGGGGTCTGTAGGAGGTGGGTTTTTTTATGTGAAAATGACAAGGTGTATTTTATGGGATGGCAGATTAATGAGTCTTAATGTGAGATGTGCGCTCCAAAATGGCTTGTTGGTGTCCTAGTGATGAGGAGTAGTGAATAAAAAATGTGCTCTCCTCATTTGACTTTGCTTTCAGCTCCATTAATGCTGACAGAAAAGTTGGACACCACAATACTTTCACCTCTTATTAAGCTCCAGCTCCACACTTAAACCATGAGATACAGGGACACATCCTCGCACCTAATCATCAACAGTCAGTCCTGAAATTACTTTGCAGACTGAGAACACCCCAGTTGTATTTTAGCTCTGACAGTATCTAAGGCAGGGGTCTGCAGGCCTGGTCCTGAAGAGCCACTATCCTTTTAGATACTTTCCCTGTTGCAAAACATCTGACAGTCATTATCAGTCTCCTGCAGAACTTGGTGACAGGCTGATCATTTGAATAAGGGGTGTTGGAAGAAGGAAATATCTAAAACGTGCAGGGTACCAGCTCTTCAGGACCAGGGCTGCCGACCCCTGATCTAAGGTTTAAGTGATGTGTGAAATCTATATATTTTTTCCTCCTTAAAGGTGTTATTCCGCTGAAAACCACTTTTCCACGCTCCTTTTGGAATCTGATGGGTCACCCCAAGTTACCAACACATGCTGCGTTTGACAGTGGTTTGTCACCTCCACTAGCTGCATTCACAGAAAACAACGAGACGAACGAGGGACCCAGAAAAAGCCGGTCCATCTGATGTCAGACAGACTTTAGCGTCACCCACGTGGGGTTAAACCTGTCCCTGGAAGCGAATCTGAAGTAGCATTAGCATTAGCATCTACAAGAGAAGACGGCGCCACAGTAGCTGCTGCACAAGCTTGAAAAAAATGGCGGATCACACTGGTTCATGTGCTCTCTGTGGAAATAAAGCCTTTTTTTCCCCCTGCATGTTTTCAGTACATGCAACGGCACAAAACGTAGCTGGATGCTACTTGGGTAAAGGTAAATATTTACACAGCGAGAGAAGAGGGGGGAGTGTTCCTTCATGCATTCGGAGCCAATCAGAGACGCCTCGTGACCGTGTCATGCAGATGTATGAGGAAGTACCAGTAAACTGTGTTGTTCGACCTCAAGTCATTTTTCTACCGTGCAAAATCAGCTTGAATCAGGATCAGCTCCCCCCTGGGGGGAGTGGTGGCTCACCTGACAGTGTCTGCGCGGGAGCCATGGACGACAGGATCTGCAGTGTTTCGCCTGTGCCGACCTGTGACCCCGGACCCCCACCCCTGCCTGTCTGGACCAGCCCCCTCCCCCCCTCATTTATAAATGGATGTACATCTTTAGCCTGTCCTTCCATGGGAGTGGATCTTTCCTTCAATGTGGTTCTCCTCAAGATTTCTTCTTTTTCCCACTGGGTTTTGAATTTTTTTCTTGCCGAGAAGGAGGGTCTAAGGACAGGGGATGCTTGGGACTTTTCATGTATCTCTGTAGTTGATTGTGTTATTGTAAAGCCCTGTGAGACGACTTTGTTGTGATTTAGGGCTGAAAATTGAATTGAATTGAAACAAAGCAATGCGGACATTTTTTTTTAAATAGAACCAACACACAATGTATTCAATAACAATGGAGAACACAGTAATATTAAATTTAAAGCTGATGTCTGGACTACTTTTCAGTCTCAACTGCATTCTTCAGCACCAGACATAGAACATTTTGTTTTTTATCAATGTGGTATGAAATCACATGCTGTAAATATATATGCTGTATTTAATTGGCATGTTATCTATACACAATATAAGCTTTTTGCATGTATGTTAACGTGTTAAGCACCACACACTGAGGCTTACAGTTATGCTTATGTGAGCCTGACAATGTTATCAAATGGCATTAAATAACACAGGAAAGGTCAAATTGTTTATGTACAGCATTCCAAATGCCATAAAAACTGATGTGATATATAATGTGATTTTAGAACATCAGTTTTTATTTCAAAACCGCCTGTGCAGTGTCTGATTTATTTAACAGTAGTGTAGAATATAATAAAGGCCAGTTCTATATAAACTCTTGACCATCATAATACATATTTACATTATTGGCCACACATTAAAAGAACAAAACAAATCAAAAAACATTTGAAAACTTAATAACTGTAACTGATAATGTAATAATAAGCCATAATAATAATACTGCAATTCTTGGAAAGAAGTTTTTTGCAGTTGGCTCATCAAAAATGGGTATAGTGGATGACAGTCACCTCATCCATTCATCAAGGACATCATGTCCCATTTACTCTCGTCTCATCATCTGAACCCGCTTTATCCTCACTAGGATCATGGGGGTCACTGGGGGCCTAATCCAGCTAATCCGGCGGTGTACACCCTGTATGAGTCTCCAGTTCATCTCAGGGCTGAACATATATAGACAAACAATCACTGTCCCATTCACACCTATGGACAATTTAGATTAACCAATTAACCTATCAGTGCACGTGTTTGGGTGGTGGGAGGAAACTGGAGTACCTGGAGAAAACCCACGCAGACACGAGGAGAACATGTAAAATCCACACAGAAAGGTCTGGTGTGGGAATCGAACCAGGGACCTTCTGTCTTTAAGGCATGAGTGCACCCCCATTTACTTTCACTCTACTTATTTATGGTTGTAACAGCATAGAAAATGATCTGTTGTACAGAATATTTAGAATGTTGTTTGTTCAGATATGGAAACTCAGAATTTCACATATGGAGGAATATTATGTAATGATGTAATTATATATGTATATATTAATATACCATGACAACTTTTTTTCTTCTTTCTGGGAAGTTCAGATTATGTATTAATAATATTTAATGTTACTGTTAAATTGTCACTGACTCCACAGCATTGGGAAAAGGTAGTAAATATAAAGTACTTCATTTGTCATACACTGTACAACCACATTTGTACTTTAACCCATCCTTGATGCCATTGGGGCAACCTGTAAGGAGCAGTGGGCAGCTATGTGCGGTGCCCGGGGACCCATCATCCACTGTAGAACCAGGCTAATGGTCGGAATCATCTGGCTGGAGGATTTCATCCTAACAAACATGTTTTTGAGCAATAGGGGAAACCAGAGCACACCCATCCAGACACGGGAAGAGAAACACGCAAACTCCACACAGAATTGAACCCACTGGAGTCAGAAATCACATGATCGGGGCATCCTTACCTTCAATGTAAAACATATATATATAGTCCAACGGCATATTTAAAGATAATAATTAAGATTTATTTGACCTTTCAAGGTCAAAGTTCATAACATCAAATGAAAGCCCATATCTGACTTCTTACCTATTGTCAATACTAATTTATATCAATATATAATTTCAAACTGCTGTAACCTCTTTGAGGTTACAGCAGTTTGAAATTGTTCCAATTATAAATCAATTTGGATTTGTGAAATTTGAAAAATTCATTAATTTCTTAATTATTTGACCAAACGTGGAGTGAAGGAGCCTCTGGTATGAATTTCAGTTGATACTGGCTGATGGTTTGAAGGAAGAAGTTTCTAGAATTCTGGACATAAATGATCTTGTGTGTGATATTTCAAGGTTAAAGGTCATGGTACCAAACAAAAACCATATGCAACGTCCTAGCTATTGCTTATAAATAATAATAATAATAATAATAATAATAATAATAATAATAACAATAATAATAATAATAATAATAATAATAATAATAATAATAATAATAATAATAATAATAATAATAATAATAATAATAATAATATCTTCAATTGCCCATTTGTAAAATAAAAACTATATTAAAAAAAAAAATCCAAAAATAATATTCTTAATTCTTTGAACACACCATGTTCCACACCAATATAACGACATTCTGACTGAAAAATTATTTATGAACAACAACTGATACCAATGGTTAATCAGACCCTTGGGCTGTTAGACTAAAAGTGGCATTGATGAATCTAGTTATTATATAATTAAGGTTTTTATTTTCAGTGTAGCACCTGCTGTAATGTTATGATTTCTATGATCAATTATTTAATTATCCCTGACCTTTTTGCTTCAATACCACAAGTGAAAACCTATTATGTATGTTTCTGTAGAGTCACTGTTTAATGTGAATGTCCATTGTCATCTAGACTTTACACCCCTCCCTCATTGTCTCCCAGCTCACTGATTCTTTATTCTCTCTCTTTGCGCTTCATCTCTTTCATCTCACACATATATAAGTATATATACGGGGATGGAACTCTTTTACTCTCCATACATAGGAAACAATGTGTATGATCAATTCCGCAGTATCTCTAAGAATTAGGTGTAAACAAACACAAAAATGACAAAGACGGACCCTATGATTACACTGCTATGAATAATGACTACATTGATTTGTGAATAATGCAGGCAGTTGTGTTAGCTAAAAGAAAAGTAAGACTCAATGCTGCTTGGCCAGTTCTTTTGTGCATGTTGAGTTTAAAGTGAACAAAATGAAAAAGAAAATATGGGCATCTCTTCTTGTGAATTGGATTTTGGATTATACTTTCTTCTTTGTCTCCCAAGTTTCCTTTTATTTTTCCACACATATGACACACACACACACATACACACACACACACACACACACACAACCTGAAATATGCAAGGAGCTCTTCCTTGTGTTTGTGAAATTGCTGTCATGATGAATCAAAAAACATGGAGAGAAAAAAACATGACCTATTTCCCATCTTGATTTGAATGCTTTTCTTTTTCTTTTTTTTTTCTTTTTTTTCATGGATATTTTATAAGGCAAATGAAAAGGTGCTCTGTGTATATTTGAAGCAGGGGACTGAGATTGGAGTGCATTAATGTTACAAACCAGTTAAGAATATTCTGAACACTCCAAAAAAAAAAATAAAAAATATAAAAATATATTAAAAAAAAGTCAAATGTTTTAGTAGGTTAGTGTTCTGCTGTCACCACAGAAAGAAAAATTGTACATAAAAATAACTCCTGCTTTATTTCCTCCAAAGAATGCTGATCTAAGTGTTTGATGCATGCGCTGCGACCTTTATTAGAATCTGTTGAACCAATTTACATGATGGTAACAAACAAACATTGAAGAATGTGGAGCAAAATAAGACAAATGCAGGATTTTCTTCCCATTTTTCCAATAATCATCATATTTTTTTCTGTGATTTTTGTGTGTGTTTGTTTTAATATCAAATGTAGAAGAACACAGATGTGCAACATTTGGACTGAATTTATTTTCAATTTACACACATTATAAATCCCACCAAGAGTAAAATAGAGTGTACTCACAACAAATGAAATCTGTGTAACTCACCCTGAAGCAGCTACCACACACACAGAGCAAACTATCATGCATATAAATATAATGCATTTCTACATTCAACCCCCACTAAGACACTTCAGGCAGATAAGCAGAGCAGCAACAATGTGATCTCTGCATTTATAGGCTCTATTCTTGAGAAATAGCCCTCATCCCCAAACCACCACACTTTTCCAGCCCAGTGGAAAGTTTGTGATGTGGATAGAATGTGCATGAGTGACATTTCTGGGCCATTAAAAAAACCCACTGATGAATTTTACAGATGTCAATCTAATAATTTGACATTTAAGCCTCTCATTTAATACGAGACCCAGCGGCTTTGTCCTCCGTAAAATGAGCTCAAATAAGAACGGATGAAACTTGACATGGAGTCTGAAAATGTAACGTTTTTGTTAAGCAGTAAAAAGGGAAAACGGCTCCGAGGCTTGTCAGTTTCATTGATTGTTTACATGGAGAAGATTTCCCTTCTATCCCATCACTATATGAGAGTCAGTTTCTCTCCCCTCAGCTATAGCCTCGTTATTGTAATGAGAAGAAGTTCTGGTGTTATGTAAGACCATGTCAATCCAAACTGATAACGAGCTGCACAATTAGATATGTCACATTTAATTTGGATTCTAAGAATGAAATTCTTTTTAGAGCTTAAAAAAAAGTCACGTTGATGTGCCTTCCATAAAAATAGATCAGCCAAGGTTTATTACTTCTCATGATATATACTAATGTACTATCAAGCTCAAACATGTCTGAGAGGAAAAATCATTTTAATGAACCGCTAACCCTGTAGACAGATGTATATAATAACACTAGTATAAGAACCAAAGCATTCATTACAAACTTAATATCAAAAATGCATTCTCAGTCACAATAAACAAACTAGAAAAGGACTCTGAGAGTGCAAACCTCCGCCAGGGCAGACCCCCCCCCCCATCCAAATGAAGGGAGGTCCACCAAGAAGGTTATGTTTTCACTGGAGTTTGTCTGTCTGTCAGCAACATTACTCAAAAAGTTATGGATGGATTTTGCTAACATTTTCAGGGTGTGTTTGGAGTGTCACAAGGAACGAATGATTACATTTTGGTGGTGATCTGGAAGAGATCCTGGATTCTGGATCACTTTGAAATTTGACATTGCGGTTAATGGAGAATAAATTCCCACAGAAACGGCACCGTACCCAGAACTTCCCATTCTGGGACCAGTTTTCCAAAGAGTTCGTTTTGGGGGTATCTGTGAGACTGGTCCCATTTTGACAAAAGGCCAATGCGTTAAGAAAGTACGTCGTTTCCATGCAGACGGGGTCTCAGTTACACCTTTAAAGGAATAAATCACACGTGTACAGAATGTCTTAGCAAACCACAAATGCTCAGTAATGGGGTCAAAACAATTGTGAACAAGGCAGTCAGAGACAGTAGACCTCTGCCAAGGCTTGATATGGTGTTGACCCATCTGATGGCCAAAGGTGAGACCATGTGAATGCAAAAAAGCACCATATTCTATCTTGTCTGAATCTTGAAATATTACCACTGATGTGTTTTAGCTGTTGGCTTTTAGTGTAACCTTGACCTTTGACCTTCATTGCTCAAAACTGAATGGTTCTTTGTTGACCCATTATCTATCATTCCTGAAAGTTTCATCAAAATCCGTTCAGATCTTTTTGGATAAACCTGCTGACAGACAGACAGACAAATGGACCCAAATTTAATTCCTCCTTGATAATTAATTATAATATAGTTATATAATAGTTAATATATAGTTAATATAATTATAGTAATTAGTGGAATAGGCCTACTGTGTGCACACAGTTTTATATACTTGATTTTAACCCATTAATAATTGAGGACGCCAAACTTCTGTGCTTGTATTCATGTTCAGTGTATTTTCTCATGAAACTGGGACGACATAAGAACAAATCCACCCTCTGGTTCACGCAATTTTTGACAGTGAAAGTAAAGTCTGTAATTTATGAATGAGTTGTAATTGAAAACCACTGTATATCATATATAGTCAAAGATACTGCCTGTACAAAATCATATATACAGAATGTACACCACTAAATACTGATTTTAAAGCACAAGTAAAGAATTGGGCAAAACTGAAACTGTCCAGGTTTTTCTTTAAGGGCAAAATTAGGAGAATGAATAATCATCTAAGTCCACACATAAAAGAGGAACTAATCACAGACACTGGTATCTGTGCCAAGTTTTTGGAGAAGCTGGTTCTGATGATGACTAGTTTGATATTACCCAACTTTTATGAATTTTCTAGCCTTTGTTCTTCCACTCCTGCCTTTTCCAACCTTAGCATCAGAACCCATGATGGGCTGAAGGCCTATCTATAATGGGCCATTAATTAAAAGATATAATAAAGCTATGATATATGAATGAATTTCCCTAAAGGAAGAGTGTTATTTTTGCTACAGTCATCTGTTCAGCTTAAATGTTATATGCAGGGCTCTCTTGATCTTTTCCTGGACTTTAAAATGTGATAAAATATAATACAAAGAAGCATAGGTACAGTATGTGGCTTCACCAAAGTTGAACAGCCACAGAGGTGCTTAGAAATAAGAGCTGAAATTTGAATACATTTGGATAGATGCCTCTAAATGAAGTCTGCTCAGCATCAGGTCGAGTTGCAAGAACTTTCTTCTGTAAAAAGTGTCGTTCACACGGTATTTTGACAGTGAAAAAGTAAGTCAGTCATGCTTTTCTTTTAGTGATTAGTGCTGCCAGTCTACCTGTACTGATATTATCCTGCAAGACATGATTTGCATGTTGTCATTGTGTTGCAAACTCTTGGGCTTGAATAGAATGTAGGTTAGGGGGAAAAAAAAAACGACTTTACAGAAATTCAGAATGCATCTTTTTTTTTTTTTCATTTGTGCATCTGGGTGAAACCAAAGTAATGTTTTTGGTGTCAAGCTAAAAATGTTTGCGCATCCATTCTTGTGTATATTTGTCCATGTAACTACCATAGTAGAGGTTTTATGGCTGCAGGTGGGAGACATCTCTTTGACGTTCCTCCATAACTTTACTCTAGAAGTTGAATTTATGTCTGAATTTCTGAGCTTAATCTAGTAACATTAACGAAGACAAACTCAGAGATTGAGCAGAATTTGAGCCAAATAAAGTGTTTTTTTTCATACACAAAAGAACAACTGGTGTTTTCACTTTGGGAGACATTTTTATCAGGTTGAGTATTAAACCACAGAGCATACCCCCCTCCCTTTTTTTTTTTTTATCAGATTTTTAACATTATTCTAGTCACATCAGAAGTCCTCCCTCTTAGCTTCATCCCTAATGAGTATATTTTCACTGGTGTCTGTCTGGATTGGGCAGCAACTATTTCCCAGGCATTATTTCCCATTATTGCAATATTATTTTATCATATATAAATATATAATTGTTTCCCAGAATGTTCAAAATGTCCATCGACATGTTCTTTTTTGTAGACATTCTCCCACAAAAATGTCAGTTACTCTGGTACAATCTTCACATTACACTGAGAATAACATAGGTTGAACTCTTTTCATTAAAATACTGGTTTTCAGGACACCACATTACAGTTGAACAAAAACAGGACATAATTGTGCAACACTCCTTCATTTGTAACTGAAATTGTGTTAAAACAGTCTGTGACTAATGGAAAGTCTCCGTCATTCAGTACATTTACATAAGACAAGCTATTGGCAGTAACTGAGCTCAGGATTTAACTGGAGTTTCTGAGTATGTGCGGCAAGAGAACCGAATTAGTGAGTGAGGTACGTGTGACTCCGAGACTCTAGATCAGGGGTAGGCAAATCCAGTCCTCGAGGGCCAGTATCCTGCATGTTTTAGATAATCCAGCACACCTGGTTCAATTAATGATCAGCTCATCACCAAGTTCTGTAGCAGCCTGATAATGATGTAATGGCTTCCTAGAGAAACATCTAAGACATGTGGGATACCGGCCCTCAAGGACTGGAATTTCCTATCCCTGCTCCTTCTGTGTTAAAATTTGTCCGGTTGGTGTCATAGATAGGGTAACCAGACATCTCGGTTTTACCAAGACAGTCCCAATTTGGGGTTGTGTGTCCTGAGTCCTGAGAAAAGTCTGTCAGGACACGGATGTGCCCTGGTTTTTGGCCACTTGCTACATTTGAGCAATGTGGGAATAATGGTAGATACAAATACTAAACACCACATTGACCACAACATTGACAAATGGCTTCAGTCAGATAGAACCTTAGCACCTCTGTCACATTCTGAGGACCATGCAACAATAAAAACAACATTGCTGTATTATACCAAATAATACAAGCAGGTGTTACGGCATGGCATGGTTTACGGTGGCTAAAACCCACATTTAAAAGGAATAGCACGTTGCTATGGTATACTGGTAAAACACAACTACAAACAAAACACAACTACAAACAAAATGTCATTTTAGATAATGAATCTCATCTGAGATATTGATAAATGTGAGCTTGAACAAAAGGATAAGAGCACTTCAGTGTCACATTAACATAAAAAAGGTGCATGCACGAGTATGGTCAAGTGATGGAGGCTACTAATATGTTGTTGTCATGCCAGATGGGGGAGTGTCCAGGCTAGTCAATAGTCCAGATAAGTGTGGTTTGTATATATGTGTAGATGCTGGAAAAGCTCAATTTAGAACTTCCTTATCTGGCACCAATAATATGATTACAAAAACTCCAGTTCCATTTAACTACAGTCCAAATAAGGTTTTTAAAACGTCGATATTATGCACTAAGGCAATATGTCAAATTTCTAAGTGCATAAAAACGTGATTGATCTTAGCCCCCTCAGTCTGACTAAACTGTACAAATGGTGTGAGCATAGAATTGGTGGAGATCATTGTCATGGTTGTAAGATGACACCAGCGATAGCCACAGAGCTGGATTAACACCTATGGATTGGCAGCTCCCGTTATAGAGGAGTGCTGTGGTGTGTTACGTATGTGACCCCAACATTATTGGATTCAGTCTCTGATATAACATTGTTGATAATTTGGGCTGTGAGCTATTCCTATTCCCATTAACAACACAACATACTTTGGTCACTACTGTTCATCATATCTTTAAGCTCTGAATCCTAAACATGTTTCCTGCTTTTTTTTTTTTTCTTAACCTTTTACTGAATATTTCCGTATTCTCTTGAACTTGGCATTTTGCACCTGTGTCTGCTGTCTGTAAGTTTTGTTATTTCTACAATAAATTCTCTTTACCCTGCTTGCCTGTCTCTGAAGAATATGTTTGGAACTCTTCTTGCTTTCTGACAGCCTGCAGAGAATAGATATTCAGTAATGAATTGAAAAGCTTGGAGAAATCAAAATGTACCGTGCTGTGGTACACATAGAGATCAATAACAGAAAAGGCAGCTGGATTCTATACAAGTGAAGTTCATCTATTTGTATAATTTTTCAGCACAACAATGTGACATGTCCACATAACACACTGAGAGGAGTGGTGTGAAACAGGTGGAGGGAGTGGGTGGGGGGGTTGGGTTTTCCCTCTCTGTAGTCTGGCTGCAGACCTTTGTGAATAGCCCTGGGTTCAGAGACTCGTTTGTCATGTGGACAGGTCTGCCCATGGCTCTGAAAGTCTGTGAATGTGTGTGTAAAAGAACAACTCTGAAGAGGGACAATTTCCATATCCAGCACCCAGTGGCATTCTCCAACACTCTCTCAATCAGACGGTTTTCGGACTAGTTTGAATAATGCAACTTATGAAAGATGGGATTCATTCAGAGCCATAAATAGCATCAGTGAACACACCGTCACACCCCCGCAGGTGCCACGTAGCATGTGTGTGTGTGTGTGTGTGTGTGGTGATTGTGAAAACCTATTACAGCTGATGGGTCGGAGTGATAGCCCGCTCAGCTTTAGTGGCTGTGTGTGTGTGTGTGTTTGGGATACATGCATAATGCACACACAAACACTATAGTGATAGCTTTGGGTAATTAGAAAAATGCCATTACACTATTATTCCTACAAGATGCAATTTGTTAGTGTTCTCTTCTGTGATCAAAGTGAAAATCTCTTTTGCATATAAATGTACAGCATTAACATTAATAAGACTGTTTTGCGTTTAGTTCTATACCAATATACGACACCGTTTGAGTGTGCTTAAGTTAAAATGTATTACTCTGCTACCAAGGGTTTTCTTTTATTGCATTGTTGCCTCAGTGGAGCTAATCTGTGTGTGTTTGAGCACGTCTCTTCAAGTATACCAGCACTTCCCTCAGAGAACTGTATGGTGTCAACAAAGACTATCTGGGGACCAGTCAGCAGCCCAATGAAAGATGCACCTGAGTGTTTTATTCCCAGTCACAGGAGGAAGGTGTGATGTATTAGCTGCTGTGACACGACTGTCTGCTTGTTGTTTTCTGTGTGTGTCACGTTGTTGAAGCATATTTTATATTCTCTGTTACCTTTTACATCGTCTCCTAGAGATGGATCACTCTTCATATTTGCTTCACAATGGATCAACAATGAAATGGGGGGATGGAAAAGTCATACGGATGCCTCACGAAATGAAAATATAGATCTTTACGAAGAAATATTGACTCATCCTCAGAATTTTAATCTAGTTAAATGTCAGTTTATTCATATCAGGCCACTGGTGTTGGCAAAAATGATTGTTTTCTCTATATTAAACTCCAACCCATTACTCTACCTCCTACAACTGTAAAAAAAAAAAGTAATATATCTTCATTTTCTATTGAGTTAAACCAACAGTACTGAACATAACCATCTGTTTTCATATGCATTCATTCATTCACAGAAGTGGTAAATAAATTGTAAATATTTCTTTACTGTACTTAACTAGAATTTTTCTTAAGGTATTTGAGTATTTATGTTTCTGGCAACTTCTTACTTTTACTCCCTGCATTTTGCATAAATATCTGTACTTTACACTTCTTACATTCTTAGAATAGACTCATTAATTTTAAAATAAATGGATGTAAAATAAGTCTCTTCAGAGGGAAAACCAGTATGGGAGAGGAGGGTATGGGTCCACTTTATCTAAACTATCTTCTTTTATTTTACCACGTCCTTTCCCATTACGCACCCACATTTACTTTAATATTATTGTAATCACTTTGTGTGTGTGTGTGTGTGTGTGTGTGCACAGACATATGCTATAACTCAATGAATACTTCCGATATCACCATGACATTACATAGACATATAATGTTCCATTTGAGTAAAGGTCAAAGGTCAAGGTCACAATTAACTAAAAGGTCAAAATCACATTATTAGTTATAACTCAAGAACAGAGGGTCACAGAACTTTCAGATTGGTACCAAACAATGCGGAATGAAGATGTCTACAATTCTCGCAATTGTCCTTATCACCTATAAAAAAAAGATCTCTGGAGGTCAAAGGCGACATGTTGCAAAATGTACTGACTGTAACACTGCGTGTCTAACATAGACATATCATGCTATAACATAATCAACACTGGATATATTATCATAATGTTATATGCACTGACGCATATATACATATAATGAAATTATCAATATTTCAAAAGGTCAAAGGTCAAGGTCGCATTTAGCAGAAAGATCAAAATCACATTATTGGTTCTAATTTAAGAATCGGTTGTCATGGAAACTTAAAATAGGGATGAGATTAGGCATTCTCTGAACTCTTGTTTTACCTGTGAAAATTCATGATTTTTAATTTTTTTTACCCGTCCCCACATGTTTTGTGTCAGGTACCAGACCTGGCACAGAACTCTGGTCAGTACCATTTAGTGTGGGATTAGAAAAACAAAAACTCTTATGATTTTAACCAGTTAAATAGGCTAAATATTGTTTCATTCATGGCCAAAAAAAAATACAGTTTTACATTTGTACTTTATTACATTTCAGAAGTCTTTTTTTTTTTTTTTTTTTTACTTTTTCTTTTACTTAAGTTGAATCACTCTTGTAAAAGTGCTATTTTTTCAAAATGTGAGAACTTTTGTCACCTCATTCATTCATTTTCTGAACCCACTTTATCCACACTAGGGTCACAAGGTAGTAAATCCTTTCCCAGCTACTTATGGGTGAGGGCGGGGTACACCCTGGACATTGCAGGCCTGACATATGGAGAAAAACAATCACTCTCACATTCACACCTAGGGGCAATTTAGATTAACATATGTATTATTTCTTCTAAGAGTTGGAGGAAGCCAGAGGACCTGGAGAGAACATGCAAACACCACACAGAAAGGTCTCCAATTATCATATTCCAAATACAGTGGTACCTCTACTTACGAAATTCATTCGTTCCAGAAGTGTTTTCAAACCCTGAATTTTTTGTAGAGTCACATTTTATATGTAAAAGGCCCGATTTGTTCCAAGGCCCCAAATACTAACCCCTAAACCCTTTAAAAATTATAAAAATGTACCAATTTTGGATGAAATATGTGTTAAAAGTCAAAGAAAATGTAGATTTAAATGTAATTTATTGGCCTCAGTGGTTAAAGGTGTCTTCACTGACTGAACATTAAACATTAAACCATTAAAATGAACCAGACATGTGGGTCATTTTCATACCATTGTGCTTGTTTTAATTGTCACTTTCACCTTCAGCAGTGTTTGTTGACAGATGTTTGGTGGGGTGTAAATCTAGGGACGATTGCCTTTGATGGATTTTCGTGATCTTCTTGGGGTGCGCAGGACATATACGTACGTCATCAGCTGGGCGATGGCACAGCTCGTGGACATGTTTTTTTGGGGTGGTTTTTTTGTCCATGAATTCAGAGGATTTGTGGGATTTTGCCGGCATGTTTTTTGTTCGTGCTGAAGGAATGATGGCTGCCTCCTCCTTTTTCTATCATTTTCTATCATCTCCTGTTTCACTTCTATTGATAATTCAGCCCGCTTCTTATTTTCATTCGCACCGGGAATTACTTTCTTTGGGCTCGTGATGGATAAGGAGTACGTACCGTGGTGGGGTTTCGGTGGACGCACACAGAGGGACTCAGGATGCATCAGGTACGGATCGATGAATGAGGGTCAAAGGCTCACGAAAAGCATCATGGGTCGCTCCCTTATAACTAATGGGATGCTATGTACAATATGTACATGAAGTATTTATGTACATTATGTAAAGTAATGTACATAATATTTATGTCTCAGGGGTTTCAGTTTCATTTCGTAAAAATAATTTTCTTTCGTTTTCAGAGATGAAAAATTGAGGTAAAGGTTTTTCGTTACTTGGATTATTCGTTAGCTGGGTGTTTCATAAGTAGAGGTACCACTGTATTAAAATAAAGATCATTTAAACATGTTTGTTTTATGGTATCAAGAAAAAGTGACAGGTGGCTATTTTAACAATCAGAGAAAATCACATTAGCTTATTAGTTACAACAGTATGTTCGTATGTGCCCTAAACAAATAGAAACTACATGTCTATTTATTATTAGCTGATGTTAGCTTAGCTTTTCTTTTAGACACAAAACAGACACAGTAAAATCAAATTACCTCATTTTTCTGTACAGTGTTTGGAATCGTCCAAACAAGGTCTGAACTGTCACAGTTTAATCTGAAACATAGATCAACAAACAGCAACTTGGAAAAGATAAAAACATCAAATACAATCAATCAAACTTGAAGAAACGTTATGATTTCAGCATCAAACTCCCTTTTTTCATTTAGAGCTTCTCCACTGATGAAAACAACAACAGTCCCTCTAGCGTTTATTAGTTCCTTTCCTTTCTTCATCTTCTTTCATCCATCTGGTCTCATTCTGGTGCTTTGCTCAAAGGCAGTGTGGTAATAGTTTTCCTCACCATAGGAGCGTGACTCACCACTCCCTCTAGTGGTCATTAAAGTTCCTTTGGTCTGTCAGTGTAAATACAGTCACTTCATATCTACAGTCTTTTATATTCACATCTTTTGCAATAACTTCTGAGCTTTTTAATGAAAACAATCATATGATTTTAGGTAAAAAAAATTTAGAAATACCATATAGAGTCTGCAGTAATACCATTTTTAAGAATTCTGCTGTTTCTGGATTGGAAATATATATAATTTTTATTCCTCTATCTGCATCTGAAATTTGAATGATAGAATTTCATGCTGAGATGGTTGAGAGAATAAAATGAATTGATTTAAATATAAAATTGTCCTTGCATAAGCACCAGAGTTTTATTATTTTAGTGACACAAGTTAGTATAAACTTATCATCAAAACCTCCTTAATATGTTCTGCATAAACAGTCGCAATGAAAACACTAAAATTGAGCATTAAATCAAAATTTCGAACCAAATTTTCAGCTGCTGTGATCAACAAAATGTCCTCTGTATGTAGAGTTAACATACTGTACAGTGGCTAGATATGAATATGAGCATCAGCAGCAGTAATTTACAGCTGAGTGATATTTAAAATACTACAGCACTTTATTTAACTATGATTTGAGAGATGATACCACTTCACTTATCATCAATCTGCTGTGTTACAATCTAAAAATAGGAATCACTTCAGCATCCTGTCATTTTAGTAGCACCATTAATAATCATACATCCTCAACGCTGTGTTGCATGTCATTGCTTGTCCTCACTTTTTCTTCCTTTCATTATTTTATATATATATAGTTTAATTTTCCTCTTTTCCTGTTGGTGCTTTATCCATCTCCCTTTCTACCTTTTCAATTTCATCTAGGGTCTGTTGCTCAGTGTTTCGATGTGTCGCTCCTGCTGAGAGATTAATTACCATCTTCCATCTACCTCTGAGATTGGTGTAGGTGCCTCGTGGCATCTGTCATTTTGCTCCGTCATCTCACACTCACATTTGGTTTCCCGCTTTCTTTTTCTTTTTCTTTTTTTTTTTAAATGCTTTTGACTCATTAGAATAGAACGTTCTTTATTGTCACTATACACAACACCGTGTACAATGACATTTTAAAAGACAACTTCCAGCAGTGCAAAACACACAAAAATATAAAAGACATGATAAAAACTCTAGTACTAGGTAAAAACATAGATAAAATATAGTGGTAACTCTACGTACAAAAGCCCCACATAATGAAAAATCCAAGTTACGAAAAAGCTTTACCTCAACTTTTCGTCTCTGAATACGGAAGAGAATTTTATTTATGAAAAGGAAACTGTATCTACACTAACAACAGCTGGTGTTAGCCTGGATGGGCTACAATCTAAATCTACATTTTCTTTTAACACATTTCATACAAAATCGGTAATTTTCTATATATTTAAAGGGTGTGAGGGGTAATATTGGGGGGCGTTGGAACGAATTAGGCATTTTAAATGTAAAATGCGACTATTTACGAAAATTTCACGGTACGAAAACATTTATGGAACAAATTAATTTCATAAGTAGAAGTACCACTGTATATGAATATATTACTAAAAACTATTAAAATGTATAAAAGGTAGTACAATTGAGAAAAACACAGTCGAGAGGGCATGACAGCAGTAGAATAAATATAAATATATACATATATTGCACAGGTGAACAGTCATATAAACAGCTACTGCATGTTCAGTTCCCTAAATATAACCTAAACCCTAATTATCTGGTGTTGTTGGTATATGCAGTGACATGGTGATCTAACGTATACTGAGTCAAAGAACAGAACTGATAGGTGTCTATTCGATGTACTTTGAGGTAGATTGTATCTATATTCAACCCAAAGCTTTTATTCCGTCTTCAGAATGGATGGAAAGACAATGAGTCAGTGAAAACAAAAGGTTGAGCACTGGTTGGTAAAAAGATTGATTATTCTGTCACAGGATGAGACTTAGGAATGTCAGAGTAATTTGACTCGTTGGTAAGATGTTTAGCGTGATCCGTGTCACATGCATGAGCTGAGTAAAAATAAATAAAAAGAAGTAATATATTTGCCCATTTTCCATGACTGGAATGTAGAAAGCTCTTAGCGTGCAAAAATACAGCTTTACATAATGTTATGCTCTTGAAAAAACGAAGCTGCAGCAGTTCCTTGCTCTTTCTCCATAACTAACAGCGCTCTATTTTAAACTTGCATGAGCTTCCAGAGTGAGTCCAAAGTGGTGTAAATGCTGTGGGAGGAGGTCTTGTCAGGCCATGTTAAAAAAAAAAAAAAAAAAGAACTGTGGTAAAAGAAAAATGGAAGCAACACAGTCCATCAGTTCATCTGATGAGTTGCACATTTTCCACTATATTTGCTTAACATCCCTTTTAGATGTTCTTAGGGATGTGTTTTAGCGTTAACAGAGTAGCTCTTTAAGTTGGGCACAGGCTCCTTTGAGATGAATGGTGTTTTTAGGAGACATTACCACTCTAGACGGCAACTGAGAAAAGTAAAAATCCACTCTCTCACCTACACAGACCACATTTTCTGCCTCTTTTTCCAACGAAGAAGTTAGAAATCTTGCATGATGAACATTATCAGAAAATGCATTTGAGTCATTCACTTTGCATGAGTAAAGTTGAACTATTGATGCTCTGACCTTTACGGTTTACTTTTGCAGCAAGGTTTCTATTTTTCACACATTACACTCTGCAGGTTTAAACTCTCCTTTGAGTCAATGGGACGTGAAACTCGGCAGCGAACATCAAGTCGAGTCGATCGAAATCGGATTCTTTTTAGTGGAATTTACTGATATCATGAAATGCAGTACATTAGTTCTAATTACGTTTGACTTTTTCCCCTATTGCACCACTGGTTTATAAGATACTTTAATGACATTTACCATTAAAATATCTGCTCAGTGTGACCGTTAAACTAAACCATCTAGAAAAAAGCAATGAAATGGATTTAAAATGTATAATAAAGACTAGAACTGCTCAAGTTTTTCCATGTACTTCTTACGTAGATGAAAATGAACTGGATTGACCGTTGACAGTTGACTTTTGAAACTTAATTACTTGATGGTTTTGCTGCTGTCATGAAATGTTTTATAAGACAACATATAGACTTGCTTCAGTGATTTGTAGTGTAATGATTCCCCCTGTGGAGAAGGTACCTGTGTGTGTGTATGTGTGTGTGTGTGTGTGCTTGTATTCCTACTTTTATGGGGACATTGATATGTCTACAGTCACACCATGGAGACCTCTGACACTATAGTGACCAAAATTCAGGTTAAATATAAACAAGTCCTCATAAAGCATGGTTGAAACAGGTGCAAAGTGTTTTGGAGATGTGTTTGCTTGAAAAAAAAAAAAAAGATTTATTTTGTATGTGTTTTTAAATTATTTATTTAATTTTTCCATTTGTATTTATTTATAATACAAAATTACTATTATTGTATTCATTCATTTTTTTTTTAAATAAGTTAAAAGTAATGAAATTACATTTACATTTTTGTTATCATTAATAATAATAATAATAATAATAATAATAATAATAATAATAATAATAATAATAATAATAATAATAATAATAATAATAATAATAATAATAATAATTATTATTATTATTATTATTATTTTTGAATGTGCTTAGACTCACTACCCAATGGCTGCTTGATTACAAACTTCATAAGACATGGAAACGTTTGTATGTGTGTGTGTGTGTGTGTATGTGTTTGTGTGTGTGCACATGTGCAATAAATATTCCAGCTGAAGTTACTATAGAACTGTGGACCATAGACATAAATGTACAAGTAGAGTAATGGCTTTAATAATGTGCAAAGCAAAGGATCACGTGATGACCTGTGAAGCAGTGGCAGCTCCTGAAAATTTTCACAGGAGAGAAAAATGATCCGATAATGTCTGAGGCGACTCATTCAACTAGTGCATTAATAGATAGTCATTATTATAAACATTATTCACCCTATTTCTTTCTATCTTTGCAATTTGCAAAAAAAAATAATGCAATGCCGCTTCAATCCAGTAGAAAGCACCACATTACACAACTCTTTCCCCTGTAGCTACTATATAATACATAATGGTGGAAGGTGGTGAACAACATTCAAATTTAAGGAATAGTTTGACTCTGCTATAACCAATATTTTTACACGAGATAATGTCAGATTTTCAAAATGTGCAGCCTCTACAACTCAGCTACAGTTTCTTCAAATAGGAAAGTGCACTTAATAAATAACAAATAAAGGCTTTTTAATTTTTTTTTACTGTCTGGTCAATAAAATAATAAAAAAAAATTAATAAACTTGGCTCACGACTGTTTTACTGTCATTAACTGTTAAGTACCATTTACTACTGCTGTAGCTCTGCTGGTACGCCGTTCAATCTCAATAATCTCCTCATCATAAATCTCCTCATCCTTTGGATATTTTTCGATTTGTGCAATGCATGATGGGATATAGTGCTTTGGTTAGTGACCATTGATGCATTTGGCAGTGGATTGTGGGATACATTCAGTACACTATAAACTGTAGTGCTTATAAATAGTTCACAAAAGATTCAAACATCCCTACAAAATGGCATGGTCCCTATATAGTGCACTATATAGGGGGTAGGGAGTGATTTCGGACACAGCCATAGAGATTGCATTGAAGTGACTGTTACGTAAAAAAAAATAAAAAAATGCATGAACGTCTAACAGTGAACTCTTGGGCAATTTTCAACATAACTGAAATTGCCCCAAAAGGGGTAGTACCAAGTGTCACTGACTGTACTTAGGACTTCACCCTGATTGGACCATGATATCCACAGACAGATATTATAATTATCGTTTGCTATGGTGTGGCAGTGCGTCGCCCCATCGCCCGTATGGAGAAACCGCTCATGCTGTTAAATAGAATTTAAATTTTCTTTGTTGTTATTTGATCAAAAGTCCACAAGTCTCAGATGCTGAATTGAAGAAACCTAAAACAGATCTACTGATAAATAATGACCTGTATTTCTATCACAGAACACAGTTGTTTTCCTGCTTCTCCTATAATAATATAACAGACTTTGAACTCTGCACATCACATTCTACTGTATAGTTACTGTGCAGGGATATTATAACTGTTCAGTCTTTCATCAGCAAAATATACAATAATAAACTCTCACAGGTTAAAGGAGATTAACAGTGTTTCTCTGTAGAGCCTTTCCTCTGCATCTCTAATTAACCTTCATGTTCTTAAAACTGTAAAACAAACTGTCACTATGTTCACAACTGAAATAAACAATACATTGATCCAAAGGTCACTTTAAAAGGTCAATTATTCTTCTACTCCACAACTAGGTAGTTATTTTATAGCAAAACTTTGACTTTGATTTTAATTTTGCCATTAATGCAAGTATTTTTTTAAGAGCAGCAGTTTTTTTGTTTGTTTGAACACTGGTGTTTTTCCTGTTGTGCAGTAACAAGTACTAAAGCAACATGTTGATACAGGGGTTGCTATTAATAAATATCTTTGTGGAGATTTTGCTAAATTTGTTTACGTGTGGGTGCTTCTATGAAAGTGGTTCCTTAAAACAGGAAATGGGGTCTAAAAATCGAAAATAGATGTAGACTAATGTTATAAAGCACATGGGGTGTATTTTAAAAGTAAATATTTACTGAGAAAAAGGGGTCTTTTAAATGTTAAAAAAAAAATTAAACGCATTTTAATATGTATGTACATATATATATATATATATATATATATATATATATATATATATATATAATTCTCTCACTGGTACATTTTGGGAATCAAACAAATGATGCAATGTGGGACGCTTCACACAAATGACTGATGTTGTGAAATCATTTGGGTTTTATGTATTTAAATGGGCAGGTACCGCATGCAACACCAGTGGACACGATATGTTACATGAATGAGACAGATTCATGAAAAACCACAAAGATTAACTGATTTGACAGTCTCCTTATAGTCTATATCAGACCATTTTAAGCCTTTTTTTTTTTTTTTATAGATAAAATGCTCTGACACCTGGGTAGTTTTTCCTGTCCCAATTTTGATCCTATTTTTTGCCCCAATCCATTTTTAAACAATCATTAATTTTGGGATGGCTCAGAGTGTAATGGCTTGTGTAATGAGGACCCAAGTGCAGCACGAAATCAGCTATAGAATGTTTTTATTTTATATTAGGGAGAGGGGAAAGGGAGTGTAAATGTGGTCAAAGTACAGATGGAAGGGTAAGCTGTGGTGAACTCCAGGCACCAAGACAATTGGCAAAACTCATAGTGAAAAACACAGCAACAGGTCAGATACCAGGACAGGTCAGTAGGAGACAGAATGGGACAACTAATATGTGTCTCAACTATGGAATGAAGACTTTCTGACACTGACTGCTGTAAACCTGAGGCTGAAATAGAGCACACTGAGTAGCAGAGGCAGGTGATTAACAGAGTGACAACAGTGACAGGTGAATGATTGAAGGTGAAAGGTTACCGGGCAGGAGGTCAGAGAACTGGCCAATGACACGGAGCAAAAGTATAATGTCTTGAAATATATCTGAAGTAATCATTTGTGCATCTTGAAAGAAAGTATGTCATTTTTTATTTGTATTTTTTTTATTATCTGGTCTAAAAAAAAAAAAATGCATCCAGTTTCATAGAAGCACCCACATATACAAGTATTTTCACGTTCCCATACAACCCTTTAATAATGACCTGTCCCCACCCCATGCAAAATACTCTAAACCTGCCACTGCTTTTATTAAGATTAAATAAGGAATCAATTGTTAACCTTGCAATATTAAAGCTGCAACCAGCACACAATGCAACATCCTCAATATTTCCTTGCACAATTGAAACTGAATTTAACTGAATTTCCACGTATAATATTTGTGCATTTAAAGATAATTTTACAAGCCATGTTTTTTGCAAAGATGGTAAAGAAATCCCCAGGTTTGTGTTAGATAACTGAATGGACTGCATCCCTTATCACATGGGATACATTCCAGCAACATTAAAATGACCACCTTTCCATTAAGTAGTAAAAGAGGCTAAAATTACTAATCACTCAGGTCTTCTTGAAGCTGCTTCAGCAAATGTGGTGTTATGATGATATCACCTCCATAGTCTTTTTATTTATGTATTTTTACAGTTCAGCATTTTTATCACGAACCTAAAGTTTCTTGGCTTTAAGCATTATCAGAATAAATGATGCCATAATTCAAACCAAATTGAAACATAACTCGTGTCTTCCTGTTAACTGTAATACAAATATTTTCTGAAATAAGGTCCCGACTGATGATTTGGTCTCACTATTAGAATAGCGTGGATGTTTAGACTAACATTATTGTTATTTAATAATTTAACGATGTGATCTGAGGAATTACAATAGCGAGCTCCTGTCTCTGTGACTGTGGATATATATGGATGTTCAACCTTGTGTGATAAATCCAAATGATAACCCTCCCTTTTCCATCAAGCTGATCCCATTAGTGCAGAGTGCGATAAGTGTAGTTAAGCCCCAGTGTGATTGCAGGGATTTGAGCTTTGCCAACAATAATTAGAGATGATTACTGCACAGCTACACACGCAATGTCCTCATCCTTTACATTGAATCTGGAGACTATGATTTGCTTCTTTTGTTGAATGACAATGAGACAAAGCTTATATGAGATGAATTTAAAGTCCAATTTTTTCCTCCCAGAAAATCATAGGTTAGAAATATGTTTGTGGTTATTCTTTGTCTTTGTGCTTTTCATGCAAGATGAGACAAAACATATTGCATTCCATCTTTTTTATGCACTTTTCTTGGTCGCTGCCCTTTTCTCTTTAATTCACAGTGACGATATCGTAATATTTTCGTCATTATTTCTCTTTTTTTTTTTTTGCTTCAGAGTTGGGTTTTGCTCTCAGTAAAAGCAAGCAAACACAGCTGATAAATCAGTCGACTGGATCTATTAACTGTATATTGGAGCGGATCTACATGGCTTTTGGATGGCTTAGTGGGAGAAGATTGAAATTGATTGTTTGTGGTTAAGGTTTTCATCCTGTGTCTGCGTTGTGTTTATTGATCAGTTTGTGTATTTCTGTTCTAAGGCTGTAAGCTTTGAGAAGGCATGCCCTTTCATGTTAACTCCTGAATTTTTGAATCTTGACTATTCTTGCCCTTCCCAGTGCCCTATTCCATTCACCCACACAAAATGCTATATACAACATCCTGTAGGAATACTGCACAATGTTGTTGACAACTGTAAACCTATGTTAACCAGTGAGAGATCCTCGTGAGAGCAATCAATATAGTCCTGTTTGTTGAGACTGAACAACCCTGTGTGGCAGGGAAAAATCGCTGAAGTAAAAACCTTGAATCAGAGTAAGAATGAAATCATCTAGATGGTCTTTTCTTCACCGTATTCTTCAAAACAGCCATAATATTTCACTGCTGTGGTTTTCATAGAATTTTGATAAATTAGTCTTTTTTTCCCCCAAGGAATAAAGGCTAGAAAAGTCAGTGATTGTCTATTCCCCAAAGGCCAGGGAGAGTATTTAGTAAGTAAATGTCTCTACCATGCATACCTTCTACTGTACCACTGCCATGCCATTTCAACTCCCAGGGTGGGGAGAAAAAACGAGCCCTTAGTTCCCTTCAGAACAACAGGAACTGGCAGATTGGTCAGGTGACTGATAATTTACTGTAGTTCACCACACAAATCACTAGAGTCTAGTGACTAGACAGCTCACAGGGAGGAGAAATATTTTGTGTTTTTAGAACTAGAATTGGGGTTGTGCAGTGGTTAGCACTCATGTCTCATAGACAGAAGGACACTGGTTCAATTCCCACACCAGACCTTTCTGTGTGGAGTTTGTCTATGTGGGTTTTCTCCAGGTACTCCAGTTTCCTCCCACCATCCAAACACATACACTGATAGGTTAACTGGTTAATCTAAATTGTCCATAGGTGTGAATGGGACAGTGATTGTTTGTCTATATATGTTCAGCCCTGAGATGAACTGGAGACTCATACAGGGTGTACCCCGCCTTCAACCATAGTAGGTGGATTAGGCCCCCAGTGACCCAGTTCAGATGACGAGATGAGAACTGGAATGGATGTATAGCTGTAAACTTAAAATTTGCTACCAACATGTTTTGTTAAATTTCTGGGTAAAATAAAATCAACAGATAAGGTACTCGAGTGAGAAGAAAAGTTTGAAGAAAAGTTTAGATATCTTCTTAAACACTGTGGAAAAAATCTCAATCTTACCAAGTGTATTTTTCTAATCTCTAGTCAAGATATCTTATCACACTTAAAATAAGACATAATCACTGAAAGAGTAACCTTTCAGTGAGATATAAGAACTCTTTTTTTAGACAATATTTCTAAAAGTTAAAGTCTTATTTAAAAAAATCTTACCAAGATATTTTCACTTGTTCCATTGGCAGATTATTTTTTCTTAATTCCCTTTTTTTTCTTAATTCAAGACTATCATTTGTTTCTTTATATATATATATATATATATATATATATATATATATATATATATATATATATATATATATATATATATATATATATATTTACATCTACAAATGAAACAAGCGAAAATTATCCTGTTAAGATTTTCTGCAATAATATTTTCCAGATGTATTATCTAAAAATACATTCTTATATCTCACTGAAACCTTAATCTAGATAGATAGATTCCTTTATTATATTTATTATATTTATTATTACTGCTGAAACAAAATTTGCCATGACAAAAAAAATCCATCACTACACCTACCTTCACGGCTGAACATAGTTTTTCTTCTTGCATAGTTTTATTCTAATCTTTGTCTGTTCTATGCTATATTTTTTATTTATGATGAGATATTTTGATTAGAAATAATAAAAAAAAAAAACACTTGGTAAGATTTATATTTTTTTCCCAGTGAACTTAATGATCTCTTTACCCCCAGACAACTGAACTACTGTAGCGTCAGCAGCTCCATTCTTCTCTTTGTATTTCACAGGCCACTGACCAGCCTCCATCTCTAACAGGAGATGCTATCAGTTACCAAATTCAACTCTTCCTTATCCACGACCCCAATTTCTCCATGTATAACGGTCTCCTCTCTTCTACAGCACATGTGATACCACTCTCCTGCAGCTCATTTATCAAAAGAGAGAGAGAGAGAGTGAGAGAGGATCACGTTTGAAGGATAAAGGATGGTGAACCTGCACCTCCAAGTAACAGTAAAGAGGCAGAGACTGATGAGCAGTTCCTGGATGTTGTCACCGCTGAGTAAAAATCTGAAGTTCATGCTGTACATTCTGTAAACATTGTAATGTCGTTCCCTGCAGATGCATGTTACTGTTGGACTAGTGTCTAAGTTAAATTCAATGTTATGTATAGAGTGCAGAACCTCAACAAAAACATCATGAACCATTCAAACATACACACAAATTTTATAAAACGAATCTGAAAACCTTAGACTTGACGTGAACACTACAAAAAACAAAACGAAACAAAAAACAGTGGATAAAAGGAACATATCTATGTTAATCGAGTACGCACAGAGAAGCCAGGATAATATTGGTCATATGCAAATCAATGCCCCTGTGATTTGGAGCAATTTAGTCTTTTTTTTTTGTTTATTCTGTTTCCTGCAGAAATATAGCTGCTCTGCTGTTGATCATAGATGCAATTTTAGTCTTGATGTAAAGAACTGAGGCTCATATCACAGTGTAGCATAAAGAAATGTTCACCTAAGTAACAAATGTGAAGTCTTCAGAAGAGAGAAATAAAGGTAAAGACAAAACAAATTATGCAAGGCAGCATACCTGTGATATATAGATAGATAGATAGATAGATAGATAGATAGATAGATAGATAGATAGATAGATAGATAGATAGATAGATAGATAGATAGATAGATAGATAGATAGATAGATAGATAGATAGATAGATAGATAGATAGATAGATAGATAGATAGATAGATAGATAGATAGATAGATAGATAGATAGATAGATAGATAGATAGATAGATAGATAGATAGATAGATAGATAGATAGATAGATAGATAGATAGATAGATAGATAGATAGATAGATAGATAGATAGATAGATAGATAGATAGATAGATAGATAGATAGATAGATAGATAGATACATAGATAGATAGATAGATAGATAGATAGATAGATAGATAGATAGATAGATAGATAGATAGATAGATAGATAGATAGATAGATAGATAGATAGATAGATAGATAGATAGATAGATAGATAGATAGATAGATAGATAGATAGATAGATAGATAGATAGATAGATAGATAGATAGATAGATAGATAGATAGATAGATAGATAGATAGATAGATAGATAGATAGATAGATAGATAGATAGATAGATAGATAGATAGATAGATAGATAGATAGATAGATAGATGGATGGATGGTTGAGTGATCCAAAACAAATTACATAGGATTATGATGAATTTATTTTAATTTGTTTCATTCAACTAATTTTTAACATGTAACCTATTGAAGAAATGTTTTTAAGAACATTCAAGTTTGACTTTTTTCAGTGTATGATTTGTATTGTAACCTATGAAAACCCAAATATACACCAGTGACTGAAATTATCCACTAATCTAAAAGGTTTAAAATCTTTAGGACCACTATGGAAATATTTAGTGTAAAATGCAGGTTGTAATGTTTTCATGGTCATCAGATATGTCCTACTGAGATGCTCTGCAGTTACTGTGGAAATGCAGACATCTTCTATCAGTAAAACCCATGGAGGTGGAACAATGACCCTTGACTCTGTTCAGTGAATGATATATTTCACTGCAAAAGTCGTATCATCATGATGCTTAAAGTACATGTTTATTTTACACTCTAAAATCTCTATACATGTAGAGAAATACCAGTTTCACTGAAAACATGCAAAATGGAGAGGATGGTAATATGATTAAATTATGATAAATCACTTAAAGGTTAAATAGAGATACATTAATTTGGGAACTGACACAAAAGTAGCACTGGATCTTTATGGTTTAAAGAGCTATTTATAAGTGGTAGCCTATTAGTCGTCAGCCTTTACATCAGATCTGGGGGATACTTTGTACCAAATGCATTTTTACACACATCATCCTACTTGTCCCATGTGAATAGGGATTTGATGTTTACACGCATGCATTCCTTAATTAATTATTTGCATGAATCAATTTCTATGGGACCAACAGTGAGTATGGGCCTATGATGCAGCGGAAATGACAGTATATATAATTAAAATGTGTACTTATGAGAACAACACGGACAATTATTACTGCAATAAAGACAGGAAAATACAATCACATCATCACACAAATGAATAAGATCCTCTAATCAAAGGAACTGTTTATATGTTTTAAGATTTGCTTATATTTACTCACATAATTAGCATCAGGTTAATATATTTATATTTATTATTTTAATTTGGACAAAAAGGAGATAGCTGCAAAAAGGGAAGTTGTGTATTTGAACAATTCTTGTGCCCACCTCCACCCCCCACACCCCTGTGTTTTTGGCTTCTGCAGCTTTAAATAATGATTCTTCAAATGCTTACTTTGGGATTTAAACCTTTAGTAAAATTTCCAAAGGTAAAATCAAATGTATGTGAAATTATATCTTCTGATTATTTCAAGACTGCATGTGATACTCTTAACAAATTAGAAAGGAGTGTACTCTAAACAGTAATGAAAGTCCAATTTACTGTTACAGAAAAATAATTTAAGTTGTAAATACACAGTGACTATTACTGCTGAACACAGCATCTGTATATTATGCCATCATATTGTTTACATTTCTCATCAGTTAACTAAAAACAAGAGTAAACGGAGGTCAGATATGAAGTCTGTTCGATAACTTCATTTTCCAGGACGTCAAGGCCCCTCCCCCATCGACATGCGTGGATACACTCAGATAATGCAAACATCATAGGACCGTTATTTTTTACAAAGCACATTTCAAGGTGAGTATCATCCATCCATTTTCTGAACCACTTATTCTTGTTGAGGGTCGTTGGGGGGGGGGGGGGGGGGGGCTTATCCCAGAAATGACTAACAGGCAAAGTTGGAGTACTGTACACCCTGCATGTGATGTTCATCACAGGGTTTCATCAAAATAATGAACTGCACTAAAACGATAAGTATATTGTCAAACAAAGTCTCATAGTTGGAACTATGACAGTTAATCATGTTCAGCTGTGTAAGACAGATGACATGTAATGTGATGGATTTTTACCCTTCAGCAAACTTCTGTCTGTCATTGTTTCGTCATCTGTCTGTCACATTATCTGAAGAATACTTTATCGGCACCAAATGTATTCTGTGGATGGAGCAGAAGCCTATTAAGTAGGTCATCTCGACTTAGTTTTTCAAGGTCAAATTGCTTCGTGTTGTTTTAATATGTGAGTACTTTCAACAAGGGCACCACTACCATGTAAGCAATTCACTAACTTGTTGATCTGTCAAATGGAGAAGGAAAAAAAGGAACATATCATGCTTTCAACATCTAATTCCTGACTTCTATGCCTCTTTTATACAGCAGATCTTACATAAAATTGTCCACAACTTCAAACCCCCTCCTCTGCTCACTCAAGACTTTCAAATATAAATATGTATGTAGTAAGTTTTACACAAAGTCAATCTAATATAAAGTACAGGGCAGTAATTTTATACAGATTTTTTTAATATTTGGCTAAAGGGTATTAAGTGTGCAGCATGTTACAGTATGTTTATTTGTGCCACACGGAGAAAAAACAGGAAGATTAAAAACACATAAAAAAAATAAACAAAAAAAAACACACCAGCTCCATTAATATTCAGGTCCATAGCAGAAATTTTTTGTTTTTAGTCTAAAGGCAAAATGCAGCAGAAAAGGCTGTTTTCACACAGCATGAAATGGCAGAAAATGACTGAAAAACATTTACTGATCAACATAAAAATTGACCTCCTATTGTCATGCGTTCCCTCGAGGTACGTGTGAGCAGATTGATGCTGCACTCCACTGTGGGCACATGCATTTATGCACCATGTTGAAATATTCTCACTCCACAGACGGACAGACAGACTAGACAACAGAGTTTGCAATGGAGGTGACAATACAACCCCAAATGACTCCTTGTTTGTGCCATTCATTTACTGTTTTACCCCGAATTGCATGTATTTATTTCCTTGTTATGGTGGCAGTTACTTATACACATCTGTTCATTCTGAACCTTTTTGACATGACTTCAGTCGTCGGCACACATTGCCAAAACACCCCTACCATATCAATGAAGTGTATCTATCAAGTATTTGTGGAGTGCAGCGTTGTTCAACCTTGGGGTTGAGACCCCACAAGAGCTCACCTGTTATTCAAATGGGGTCACCTGAATCTTCTAGTAGACTTTTAATTTAAAAATGTATATATATATATATATATATATATATATATATATATATATATATATCAAGGTTCATGTAGTGTACGACCCAAATGCAGACTCCAAAGTTTCACTAAAGACTCTTTATTATTATGAGCTCGCACAGGAAAAGGACGGACCACATTAACAGAAAATTATTTCCAAAAATGGATCCAGAAATCACAAACGGAGCAGCGATGCCGCTGGTCCTGAAGTCACAGAGCTGGAGGTACTCTTGAGGCAAGGTATGAGGGCGAACTGACAAGGAGGACAGGAATGGACAAAACTTCAATAGGGTGAAGTGATGAGGACAGGTGTGCAATGGCCAGGTGAAATGACTGAGGTGAGAGGTGACAAGGTGCAGAGTGGAAAAGACAGAGTGCAGGGATATGACTCTATATATATATATATATATATATATATATATATATATATATATATATATATATATATATATATATGTATATCCTGACCAAGTAATAATCTACAACTGACTCTTCTGCCTCTGTCCATAATAATATACATTATATAGACTAAATATCATCTAAAATTAATGTTTCATTTGCAACATAGTGTAGATAACTATTACATGATCAACAATGAATTAACTTTTGCAAAAAAAATCTGAATGTCTGGGGTCACTAGGAATGTATGATGTTAAAATGGGCTCAGGACCAGACCAGGTTGGGAACCACATCATTGAAGAACATGCTCGGTGCATGTACTGACCATCCATTTGTAAAACTACACAGTTGCAATCCACCAGTTTTAGTCTATTTCAGTTCCAAAATGTGTTTCTCTTCAGTACTTCTTAAAATTCAGCACACAGTTGAGGACCCCTGAGTGCAGAAAGCACAACGTCAAGTGCAAACCGCTGTTGAAATGGGTACAAGTCAAATATTTCATCTCCTTCCCCTTCGACATTGAAGCTCATCTTGTGTGTGATGTATCAGAAAGTCACCTCTGCCTCTTTGGTGGTTTGTCCTTTTTTCTTTGCTCTGTCATTTCTTCCATAACCTTAAATTCTAGCCATTGATGCCTCCTGTCGTCTTTCCCTTCAACTCCTGCTTTTTAATTTCTCTTCCCATCCTTGTGGTCCTACAGCCTTGTATCACAATTCACTTTCATTTGCCCATTCCCATTCTCCTTTTCCTCCCTGTCTGTTCTCCTGTCCATCAGTGTCAGACCCAGGGTCAGTGCCAAACAGAATGTCATCCAGCTTCAGATGAAACTAACTCAATTAGGTTACAGTTGTATTAGTAACTGCATTATCTGTAACATGTCTCATTGTCTTTTTAGTTGTGTCTCCCATGTTTAATTAGTTTAATCTGTTTTAACGCATTAATGGCACAGGGAAAAGAACTACTTTTTATAGAAATTCATTGTGGAAATGAAATGTTGGCCCCTGTAGGGATTTGGAGCATTTCCAGAGAATTAATAAAACTATCAAGGACTTACAGATATTTAATCAGTTTTTCACAGTCCAGGAGAAATAGCAGGTGCAGCCTAAAATCACACATTCACATTCATTTAACAGCATTGGTCCCTTTTAAACACCTTAAAATAGTTTTTTTTTTTAAATTATTATTATTACTTTCCTGTCATTCACATGAATATTTTCACAGGAGCTAGACTTTCTTATGATGCACCTCATTCACTGCAGCCTGGGGACTAAATATAAATTGCGCCAAACCACAGCTGAAGCATCATTACCTCAGCTAAACACTAATTCTAACATTCTTTGTTTACACGACAATAGATTTATACCTCTCATTAGTATGAAACCTTCAGTAAATGATAAACGATCCCATTTTAAAGCCCTTGCATGTTATTATAAAAAAGGATTATCAGCCTTTAAGCGTAGACTTTAGATGATAAAGCAGAAGTGAAACACATTGACTATAATTAAAATCATTTTAATCTCTGAGTGTTGTAGTTATTTCACTTAAGTGTTTTGGGATCCGCGTCTTGTTTCTTGGGTTTGCAGACTTATTGAGGATAAGGGCTTTCTCTTAATAAGACATGAATCTCCTTGAAAACATAATTTGTGCTATTTTTTAAGATGTTAAAATATTGACATGGCACTGTATTTGGTCTGCATTTATATTTTTCTGTATCTGCTTCATGGATTTATTAAAATGAGACTATTATTTAATTTTGAGTCATACATAAGGCTGAGTCATGAATTCACTTTAATAAATATACCAGTATGAGTACTATTCTTGGCTTTGCTGTCAATTAATCATCATTGTTACTGTCATTGTTACAAACTTCCCTCACTTCAATCAAAAAAAACTTTTCTTTATATTAACATATCTACTGACAGTGTTGTGCATATTACTTCCAAACTGTAATGCATTACACATGTTACTGTTATATTAAAGTAATTCCTTACCTTCTCTCTACTACTTTTTATTTACAGATTCTCAATACCTCACAGTCAAATCATACAACAGACATTTGCTCCCTAAAGTACATGTGGACAGATAGTTCAGTTCACTACAGTCTACATGTTCAAGTCCCAACTAAAACCTTGTTGATCACAGAGATCATGTTACAGACATCCCATGTTCCAAAAACTCATTTCAGGGAGATGTTTATCGGCCCTTCCAACCCCCCCCCCTTTCGAACAATCCCCCCTTTTCGAACTATTGGACAAAAACGTGTAATCCATGAGTAAAAAAATGCTACAAAATCAATGAAGTGATATAAATTAAATATATGAGGTGTGTTTTGTGTGCCCAGACCAGGGCTATAAATTAAAGGCCTATTGGAGTCCACAGGTCACATGACCCACACATTATTGAACAAAAATGTGTAATTTGAGTAAGCATTTGCTAGTTAAATTAATACTTAATAATATTCATTTATTTATGTATTGATTCATTGATTCATGTATTTATTTATACATTTGAGATGAATATACAATTGATTTAATGGAGAAAAGTTTTTTTTAGTCTCACCAGTTAATTTATTTTTTGACGGTCCCTAAACTCCCTGACAGCAAGAAAGTCTGTGTCCGCTCCTGAAGCCTCCTAAGCAGAGTAAGGCTGATGCTTGTGGAGAAGGTTTACATCTGTCAAATATCAGACTTAAGCAGCTCACCAGGCATAAATTTGATCAGAGAGTCGGTGGAGAGGTGCCTTTACCATAAAGTCTGTAATAAAAGCGCACATAAAATGCTGGAGTGGCTGGTGTGACCGCAGTCTTTGAATGAATGCACAGGTTAAACCATTAGCCACCAGTCCTCCCCCCTCTGTCTCGTGCCTGCACAATGTAATTGAAGTAATCTAAGCATGATGCATGGTGTATTGTCTTGCCTGTACGCTCTCACTAGCAGTGTTAAAAAAAACAACTCCTCGCATAGTCCAAAATCCAGAATATTTTATCTGACTCACGGGCATCAATGAGCCACTATCAATATAAGGGAAGCTTGGGATGTGTTATGTTACCTAATTTCTTGAAAGCAGGGTTAGGGTTAGTAATGAACATATGTCCAAGTTGCCAATGTAGCGTCTTCTGCTATTGTTGCCCAGTGGTTGAACACAAACAGGAAATAGAACTTTCCTGCTGCATTTTTCATCTCTTAAAGGAGTGATATTTAGCATTTTTAAATGGAATTGTGCATTTTAAAACAACTCTGTGGTCTGCATAAACTGTTAATACTATGTTTTGGTTTGTATTCATAATTAATTCAACTGCACAAGTCCATCTTCAAACCTGTTTCTCAGTAATGACACCAGACATGTTATTTTTAGCACTGGCTCTTTAAATGCATATGACCCCACACCTCCTCCAGGTTGTTGACTGTGCTGCTCTGTTCAATTCAGCCATGTGTGATCATAAATAGAGTCAACAACTGAAAATGTTTGGGTCATCAGCTCAAAGTTTGGGAATATTTTCAGTATGAACTGTTAATGCTGCTGCTGACAAGTAATTATGTCGTTGAAATGTTCTGTTGTAATTAGTTTTAAAGATAAATTAAGCAAAAATTTCAACTGGTTGTATTATCCACTTAATTTTTTTGGCCAGAATCAATATAAAGATAGCTTAGCAGCACATGGAGGGTTCAAATTCAAACTTTTTGAAGTATTATAATCTATATACACAAATAATTTAACCACATACTCATAAAAGTGGCTTAAGCTAAATATGTCCTTTAAACCCTCCGCTCATGTTTATGTCCCGCTCCCTACTTTATTGTTCCCAGTCAAAATTGACCAGTCTGTTTAAATCGCTCTTAAATTAACACAAAAAACATCTTTCACCACTACATTTTTATTCAACATTCTTTAGCTATGAACAGTGTCTTAAAGTAGTGTTTAAGATGAATTTATAGAATTAGACATAAAATAACTGGAGTGAGAATACAAATAGACACTGAAAATGTATTAGAAAAATAACATGTGATGTACTCTACATGAAGTGTGTGTGTGTTTGTTTGTGTGTGTGTGAATTCATGCACTAGTGGCATGTGACACTCAGGTCAAAGTGGGCCTTGCAAACATAGGCATCACATTTGCATTAGTGTTGTACCGACTGATAGGCTGCCGATCATCATTGGCCGATATTGCCTAAAAATAGCCAATCACGTGACATAAATTACTAGTGACCATTTTCAAACTGGCAAACACGCTACAGAACAGGTAAATCTGGTCTGGACTGTCCCTGTAGTTCTAAAAAATATAGTTAATCAATAGTTTTATTTTTATAAACAATGCACCCTCTGCTAGATGAAAGGTATGGAAATTTAAAATTCCTTCCATGATTGGCAGTGATTGGTAGACTGAGCTTAACTCATGCTGCTCCCAATACTTTTTACTGAACAAATGATAGATAGATAGATAGATAGATAGATAGATAGATAGATAGATAGATAGATAGATAGATAGATAGATAGATAGATAGATAGATAGATAGATAGATAGATAGATAGATAGATAGATAGATAGATAGATAGATAGATAGATAGATAGATAGATAGATAGATAGATAGATAGATAGATAGATAGATAGATAGATAGATGGATGGTTGAGTGATCCAAAATAAATTACATAGGATTATGATGAATTTATTTTAATTTGGTTCATTCAACTAATTTTTAATATGTAACCTATTCCAGGAATGCAGAACAGAAAGTAAACAAATACAATAAAACTTACTCAGACAGCATACATTCCCAGTACACAATATGATGGGACTTTTTTGGGGGCGTTCTGAGCTATGGTAAACACAAAGAAAAATCTCTTAGCACTACTAATATAACCCAAATAAACAATGTTGCTCTCACTTTCTTTGCTTTCACTTTCATGCCTCTGTGGCTGCTTTTCATCTGTTTTCATCTGTTTTCTTGTTTTTATTACATTATTGTCAATGGGAATGATGATGAATGTTGTATTTATGATTTCTGACAAGAGATGTCTGGATAACCATTTCACAACTTGTACATTGGTTATGAGATTTATTAAGATTTAAAGTTTCCAGAGAGATGAGGAGCACAGTGATGTGGTTGGTTTTGTAACCTCACAGCAAGAACATCCTGCTTTTAATCTGTGCTCCAGTTAAACTCTGTGGGTGGTTGCACGTTCTTTCCTTGTCTGCATGGATTCTCCTCCTACTGTCCAAAGGCATGGATTTTAATGGGTTAATTGGTGGCTCTAAATGGCCATCCCTGAGGTCTAATTATATGAGTCAATGATTTTCTGTCTCTGTATATATCAGTCTTGTCCCATCCATGATGTACCAAAACTTTGTCAGCAGAGAGAGCCACTATGATGAATGAATGAATGAGTGAATGAATGAATGAATGAATGAATAAATGAATGAATGAATGACTTCATAGATATCACATATGGAACTTCTGGCCAAACACACATTCAACTTTGCCAGGTTAAGCTTATATCTTATATCAGTGTAAGGGCCACATATTGATAGATGTGTATCTTTCAGTTTTGGTCACGACTCCATTCCATTGGTGCACATTGTCTGAGTTTGACCTTCATCTTCAGTGCAAGCAGTGGAGTATTTGTGCTGTGCCCTCAAACACAGAGGGAGGATTAATCTGCACACCTTCATGACTGATTTCACACTAGATTAGAGAGCGTCATCCCCAGCATCTTTTCCTTCTCTTACCCTTTCTTTACCCATCTGCTGAAGTATAGCAAGGAGGGGGACTTAAAGTCACCCAGGGATTAGAAGAGCAGTCTGTATTATGTAATGCTTAAACCGCTGTGTGTGCAGGTGCACGTATGTGTACAATCACAAATGTCTGTGCACACGTGTGGGTTTACTTTACACAACTCTTCGGACATTTAAAGGTTTGTGTGTGTTAGCTTAGAGCTGTACTGTATATACTGTATGTGTTTGTATGTGTAAGTGCGCAGGTGTGCCCTAGCAAATCTAATCCTCCGGAGAAAACTCTATGAAGGTCTGATTTATTTGTGGAGTAGATTTATCTTCTGGATGGCACATCTGCTTCTCTGCTTAGGGCACTTTCTGCACACTGTGAATCTGTTGGCACTGTCCCATGCAAACATGTTCAAAGCACTTGTTCATGCGTGTATGTCTATGTAAGAGGTAAAAGCCCAGGTACAGTTAAGGGTAACTGCAATTGAATGCATATCGATACAGAGCAGCTCAGCCCGTCTTACCACAACCCTTTCAACGTGGATGAGATGGTACCTGACTCATCAATATTTACTAAATATAGAAACAGGAAGCTGTAATCCAGCAAATCCTGTACTTAAACTTCACATTTAAATCCTTGGGATGTTCAGAGTATTAATATATACGGGAAAGGAAAGATGGCGTTTGCTATTTCCTCATGTTTTGGTTACACAAGATGATGACAGTACAAGAGCTGCACTTCTAATTTCCATTGATACTGATTGTGTTGTATAAGTGTGTGTAGGAATGCCTGTATGTGTCATTCTGAGCGCTGATGGTTGTTTGCGTGGGGATCTATTCTGACACGTTTCTTGTGCTGTCAAACCATATTGTGTGTGATTGATTACCTGTCATCACAAGCCTTGAGCGCTACTTGCTCCACAATCACACCACTGTTGTTACTTTTCCATTTTTCTCCCACTCTTTTTTCCTCTCTCACCCTTACTAAGTTCACTCTGTTTTTTTTTTTTTTTTTTTTGTCATTCTTTTCTTTGTGTTTTTCTTCTTCTCCTTCTATTTCTGTCTGTAAATCTGCCCAGAAAGTTGATTCCAGGGTCTTGAGATTGGAAGTTTCTTTGATCTATTTATTTTGATTTATTTTTTTCCAATTTATTTTTCTCAGTGTCTTCAGGCCTGGATGATTTTTCCATTTTGAAAGAACCAAGTCCAGAGATTGTTCTGATCATGCCAGGTCTGATAGACTTTCTATGGGCCATGTATATTATCAACAAAAGTGACCTTTGTTTGTTTTTGGCATCAGGGGTCTATGATGTACAGTGTGTCACCACGATACATGATACAATGTCAGCCTTTGTAATTTCATAATTATAAATGGGTTATGAATTGTAATATTTTGATTGAGAAGAAGAAAGAAAGAATGCATGATATTGGGAAAAAAAATTACATTGTGATTTTTTTCAACCCTGCACTATGTATTGCGATATGAAAAAAATACTGAGGGGGATATAACAGCTGTGTGATACCAACGTAAATGGTCAAACGAATTAGTTGTGTTACGTTTTGTTGTGGCAGCAGGTGCAAGGCGCTATGGGTTATTGTTGTTTTTGGCTTCAAGTCGTCATTTATGTTGATTTTCGCTGGTTTGTTGCACATTTTTCAACGTTGTTACCAGCGACTCATGCAAAACTGATGAAGAATGATTGTGATTGGTGGATTGTTGTGTGCAGTGTGTGGCAGGTGCTCTTGAAATTAGATGAGAACACATTGAGTTTATTTTCCTCCTACATTACAGGAGCTGCGGTGTGACTATTGTCTACAACTACATTGCGATGATTGTCAAACAATATCTTGTGCAGCTCTAACGCAAAATGTTTTTTTTTTTCAGTTTTGCAGATTTCATAGCAGCTTAAATGTATGTGTTTGAGTTGGAGAACAAATACATTTCTAAATGGCAGTAATTGGTGAAATGTTCATGGCAATAAGACCAAGGCACTCAAAATGCAAATTGCACTGCTGCACACAATAATTACAAAACTAAACAATGTGTCCCAGATTTTATGTTATACATTTATTCTAATTTCTATTCCATTTGTTTTCAAGTTTCATTGCACCTGAGGAGTGATGATAGTATCGAAGGTGGGAGAGGTTCTGCAACAAGTTTATTCATCTTTTTAGACATTTTTTTAATTACTTCATTTTGGCTAGTAGACTTTGCTCTGATGTGTATAGACTGGATTGTTTATAATGTGCCTGCATTATGAGAACAGATAGCTATAGCTTTGCTTCTCCAATCTAACATAAATATCTGTAGTTAATAGGACGTAGTGTTGTTCCATTTGGAGTATTGATTGTGAGAGGGCCACTCCTTGTCACAACACTGTTCCTACAAATTCTTGCCTAATGGCTGCGTTGACTAATAAGAAGCCTGAATCTCGTGTGTGTGTGTGTGTGTGTGTGTGTGTGGTAAAGCGTGGGTGCGTGCATGCTCTCCAGCTGCTGCGAGAGAGTGTCGATCTTAAGCGCGCTTGGCTCACTCTGGTGAAACCTAAGTCTAAAATGAGTCAAAATGGGAAACTTGGTTTACTTTAGGTCACGGCACAACACATTAATTAAATATTAGAAGTGTATTTCCTTGTGTGTTTGTCTTTAATTGCTCTATGGTTTTGGTTGTGCCATCTGTGCCAGGTTTTGTGCCAGATCGACCTAATACCAGGTGGTTAGAGAACACTTTTTAACGATGGTTCATGAATGATGCTAGTGCTACTGCTGTATGACAGTTTTTAGTGTCTTCTGAGTAAAAACTGTCATCATATTTGTTGCAAAGTTGGGACTTTGTGAGGAGGTGGAAATTGGAAGGTGGAAAAAAAAAACAGACTTGAAAATATAAACCATCTTTCTGCAGCTCTCTGTCCAAATCCAAAGACTAAATATCAAGATCGATGATGTGACATTTCTTTCCACACTAGAAAAGTGAAGACAAAGTATCATGGTTAAGTATCCATTTTTGGAAGCTACGCGGACACATCAGAGATAAACATATCAAAAGCAATGTATTTTAATATAAACATATATGTGTGTATCAAACATTAAGATTGCAATCACACATTATAACCCATTTACTTTAGTCTTAAAACATAAAGACAGAATCTTGCATCATAATGAATTTATTTGCAAAGTCAACAAGACATGCAGGAGTCTAATTGTTTGTCAGAGTTAACACCAGAACTGTAAATGGGCCAAATATGTGCTAAACCGAGTAAAGAGGTGAGAATCCCCCACTGGATAATTACTGCAATGAGCAACATTATTCGACTGGAAATAAGTTCTTTAACTATGATGCAGTGAGTAGCTTCTCATTTCCTGAACAACCATCAGTTTGTAGAGAGCATATATAACATTTGACATTTATTTTGCATAAGCACTTCATGGCATGAAATGGCAAATGGATATATGCAAAGACAAAATCGGTCCAATATTGTTTACATTATATTTACTTTAAAATATTGACAAAATAACAATAACTGTGTGTATACTTTCTAAAAACTGGAATTGTTCCCAAAGTTCTCAAGGACACAATAGCACATGACAAGGAAAGGCTGGGATTCTACCTGCCAACTCTTTGGTTACAGTGATCTACAAGTACGTCTTTGGTCAAAATGTGAAATTCTTAAAATGACCAAGAGAATAGGTTTTAGTCCAAAGGAATATTAGTGTCAGATCTACCAGATCTACTTCAAAACACATTATGATCCATTCACTTTACAGGTTCTTTCGAGTGGAATATTTATACATGTACTTAAATCACTATGTAAACGTAATAACACACCATCATATATATATATATTAAAAACATCAGCTAATCCTAACTTTTGTCATTTGTTTTCTGATTCATCATATTAACGTATGTAAGATTTAATATCTGAAGCAGATACTATCTAAAAAACATTATAGAACAGTGCTGCTCTACCACCTAAGCCACCACCACCCCAACATACACCATTTGTAGACTCACCACCATTCACTTAATGTCATTACAGTATATATTAAATATTTTGTACTGCAATTCAAAGTTATAAGGTAAAAGGTAAAACCCCTTTTTTTCTCTCTCTCTTTTTTTTTTTTTTAACCATTACATTATTTATTACATATTTTGTACCGCAATTTCCACAGTTATTCTTGTCAACGGGAGGAACTGTACAGGTGAAAAACCACTGCAATACATTTAGGGGTGGGAGTGTCAGAGTAATTTCAACAGTGGATCAGAAATGTTCAGATGAGAGCAGCTGCCATTTTATGTATACGCTGCAACATAAACAGCTTTTACTATCTTATAGTTTCATCAAAACTTTTAATGACAGACCTTCTTTTCTTTACTTTTATAACCATTTCAAAGGTGTTCATATAAATCAGGTGTCATTGGAGTTTTATTGACTGTGCAGAGGCAATGTTGATTTATAGTATCTGTTATAGTGGCGTGCTTTGTTAATGTCACTGCACTTTACTTGGATCTAAATTTGCCTCCAAGCAAGCATTTATGGTTGTTAAATTTGTAGTTTTTTGTTCTACAGATTATGGCTTTATTACTAAACCACCTTTCCTGCATGTGACTATTAGGATCATTACTTAATTATACATACTGGTGGACGGTTAAACTTCACCATAACAGGGATTAGCTCACTAGCAGGTTTTTCTTTGCCTAGTTTATAGTATGTTCACATTCAGTTATGAGTTGGACCATTAATGTTGAGCTGTATCCAGGGTTTATAATGATGATGCAGCTGTTATACTGAGCAGTAAAACTATCAGTGGCAGCTAGACTCAACATCTGGCTCAAACCTTGTGATCTTATTCATCAGTCTGTGTGGCCATGTGTGGCTTTAAGCTGCAGTTTGGCGTTTGGTGGCAGAGATGTAGTAAGCTCCAGTGAAGCATCCCTGTTTGACGATAACTCTGCCCTGTGGGAGGAAACAGCAGGACACGAGTGGTGCTGGAGTTACTCTGCTCTCGACAGGTACAGGGGATATCGCTGTGAATTCTGATTGACTGGAGAGGAAATGATAATAAACAAAACCTGTGAAAAATCAAAATCGATGGGACTAAAACAAAGGTCAGATTATTAATAAAATAATATTGTTTCTGAGTCATTTAACGTTTGGTAAAAAATCATTTAATCTCAGACCTTTAAAATACAATGACACCCCTTGCACGCACAGTAAAGGATTTTAAAGCACCAGTGGGATGTAAAAAATGTCTCCTCTGCTTTGCCAATTGAATCCCACACACCCCATGTGCATCCTTCATTGCTAGGTCATTATAAGATAGAATACGCACAGAGAAGCACACAAACAAAGCAACTGCCATTCGGCATTTAAAGACAGATGGACGCCTCAGGGCAGAAGTTTGCTCACATTTACACAATACAGTGGAAATCTATTTTTATTCTGTGTTGATCAGGAACACAACCAGCATAAATTACAGTAATGACATTCGAGTTTATAAAAGTATTGACCATAGAGAGTAAATGCCAGTCTTATAAGTGGGACGACACACTGTGATGGGGACTTTATGGGTGGCAAAGCACATTGATTATGTTGCACACTGATTTTTGAATCAATAGGACACCAAGAAGTTTGAGGATGTGTAGTTTGTGAATAATGAGAGAGAAATATAAAGCAAGCTCACATTGCGGAATAAATGCTTAAAATATTAACCATCTATTTAATTACATTGTTTTGCACTGCAGAACATTGACAATCAAGCTTTAAGTGTTGACTCTTTTCCATATGAAAACAACAAGAAAAATGAAAATGTCCACACATGTAATTCAATTTACACTGATATTTTTTATATTAATGTGCATGCATGGGTTTAATTCATTTGTTTCTGTTTTTTTTCTCCTTCCAATATTAACCGATGCAGTCAAAAATCCACTGGAAACATTCTGTATTTTAGCCCTTCTTTTGATTTGCATATATTAGCAACTACGTCTTTACCAAATCCAATTGAACATGTTCCTTATCTGTCCAAAATTTAACAAAGCATGAAAGAAACTGTTGCTACACTGAGTCAAAAATGTAGGTATGTAATCAGATGCTCATCAAGGACCAAGATAAAAAAAAAAAAAAAGTGAAAGCCCACAAAACAAAATGACAAAAACACTATGGAGATTATTAATGGTCAATGTTAAAAAAAAGAGAAAAAAGTGGACAATATAAAGAAACGGTTACAACAAATGTGAGCAGCATCCTGACTATACAAAAATGACTATTTAAATTGATATATGAATACAGAGACAAGATAATCTCTCTCTCTCTCTCTCTCTCTCTCTCTCTATATATATATATATATATATATATATATATATATATATATATATATATATATATATATATATAAAATCCCAATTAATTCACCACATTTCTAAAGGGCCCTCGTTTGATCCCAGGTTTCGAAACCAGTTGTTGTGTTTCGTCATGTAAGATAATGTAATATTGTGTAACCAGCCTCTGTCTTCAGAATAAGGTCTTGCCATTGTAAATTTCAGCAAAATTTATTAATGTTTTAGTCTTTTACTGGCAGAATGTGCTTTTAAAGCTGCAGTGCTTGATAGATTTCTAGTGCCACTGATCAAAAATGGAAGAAATTGCCTTTAAGGTATAATAAATGTAGTGTACATGAAACCTCTGCTTCTTTTCTACATCAATATTTTCAGGTTCTATAAAATATACTGTAATATAGGGTTTTATGTCATTAGTGTTTTCAGATAGATACATGACTGACAACTATAATTACAAACTGTTGATCAGTTTACCAGTAACCAAAGTATATTGAGATAAGATATAACTGTGGTTGGAAAAATATACCGTACAACATGGGAGCTATATTTAATAAAAATACATTAATTAAAATCAGTCTAAATATTTTGTACTGCTGTCTTCTTTCAATGACGTTGCAACTATTGTCTTGGATTACAGAGATTTTCACTGAGTATGTACACAGTCATTGACGTTTTTGTGACCACTAGAGGGCGACTAGTGGGTCACTCTGCTGGTCTCGCATAAGTGACAAAAACCAACACCACAGGGCCAAAACAATGAGAAAGTTGACGACAGGTAAGAAAAGCTAAAGCATTCTTATTTTCACCACTGCACACAGCTCTACAAGTTAATGAAAAGAATGGAGAAGTAAATGATACACAGTCTGTGGATATTAGGGCATTAACAGCTTCAGTTTTTTTCAAGTTGACTTATCTGTCAACAAAGTCTAAGTCGAGTCGACGGGTTGTGATGACATCATCATATCGTCAGCGGAGAAACAACACAGACACACGGCTAAAAAAACCATGGACACACATGTCTGTCCAGCAATGAGCAACTGTTATTAACGTTCACTGCAAGGTAACAATGTCCACTGACAAAACACAAACAGCATTTTAACCTCAACAAAACAAAGGCTAATGTTAGCAAAGAGTTTTCTGTTACATTTAACTGGACAATATCAGTAGGTGAATATATGTCTGCATTTGGTCTGGACCTACGACTGTAAAAGTGGACTGTCCACACATCTATCACACATCGTCCGTTTTCATATTACATGTAAAAAGTTTAAGGCAGCGGTCGATAACATGAACACCATGCTGTCCACATCATGTTTGATGGGAAAAAGAGCATGTTGTCTTATGCGCGTTGTCTGCGCTACTTATCACACAGGTTAGCTAGCGGATGCTGCTCTATCACTCGTGTTAGCTGATACCTCTTCAGATGCCGTGCCGTTTTTCTTTTCATCTAAAGTGAAGTATTTCCACACATGTGATGTGTTTCTGTCACTCTTGTTGTTTTAGCCCACCACAACTGTCTTACCTTCAGGGGTCTTGTTTACGCCTGGTCTGGATTTACGCGCTGAGAAAGAGAGCGAGAGAGACAGAGAGAGGAAGGGAGAGAGAGAATAACATGCGACTTATCGATTCCTCCAAATTTAAGTCGACTTGTGCTACGGAAGTCGACATTTTAGTTAGTGCCCTAGTGGATATATAGCATTGATTTGTTGGCTTTGGTAATCACAAGTGTGTTGTGGTGTGTGACTTTCTTCTGCTGTTTATAATTCATTCATTCATAAATTCATTCATTCATGTATCTTCTGAACCTCCTTTATCCTCACAAGAGTCGTAAGGGGTGCTGTATCCCAGCTAACTATGGGAGAAGATGGGGTTCACCCTGGATGAGCCACTAGTTCATCACACGGCCAATGTATAGAGATAAACAAACAATCACTCTCACAGTCACACCTATGAGCAATTTCAGGTTGACCAATTAACCTGTCAGTGCATGTCTTTGGATGATGGGAGAAAGCCAGAGTACCCGAAGAGAATCCAAATTCCACTCAGAACAGTCCTTATTTGGAACTGAACCCAGCTCAGGATGGGCAACACAAATATACTTTAGAATATTTAACCAGAATTCCTGCATGTGTACATCCTGGATTCAATATTCTGATCCCTATGTTCTCCGAGGGTTCCGGGAATGCATTTTAATCCTCTGTATGGAACAAGAGGTCCATAGCTTTATTTAAAGGAGTGATACTTTGTTTTGTTTTTTAAAGGAATTATGCATTTAAAACATTTCCCTGTGGTCTACATAAACTGTAAATGCTAACCCTGTATCTTTATTCTTCATTAATTCAACTCCACAGGTCCATCTTTAACTCTATTTCTGCATAATGACACCAGAAAGGTCATTTTGAACACTGGCCCTTTATGCCACTTCATGCCCCGCCCCCTCCAGGTTGTTGACTGTGCTATTCTGTCATATCCAGTCACTTGTGTTTGTAAATTCAACCAATAACTTAACATTTTAGGTGATTGGCTCCAAGTCTGGAGACAGCATAACCTACACTTCACACTTTTTAAATGCAACCTTATGGCAACTTTAAACTGTCATTGTCATTTTTTTCTCACCTCCCTCTTTTCAGGGTGCAGAGTGGCCCCACGAAATTTAATTTTGTTGTAACTCATGTGCAATGACAAGAAATTCTATTCTATTCTATTCTATTCTATTCTATTCTATTCTATTCTATTCTATTCTATTCTATTCTTAGTATGGGCAAAAATGATGGCATACTTGGAGAAATGGTTATTGGCAGTATTGACCTTTTATGTGCAAATATCATGATGCAACTACTTATAAAACTTAACAAATTAACCAAGAATTAAAACAGGTTATTGAAATCCACTTGAGTTTTGCTGGAGTTGATATAATGACAGTTTTGGAGCAGGGTTGAATCTCAACCTTTGTGAACTATTAGGGTCCAAATACACAAATAAATGTATCAAAGATTAATACAAATTGGTTTAACAAAATATGACCCCTTTAAAAATATATACTTTCCACTATAGAGAACATTTTATAGTAAAAATGATCTATGTAAAACCATTGTATTATGATTACTATGTATTTAATCATAGTCATATTTAGTCATATTTCCAATCAAGGCAATTATCTAAAGTAAAAAAGCAGAAACATTTACACTCTTATGTCTCAGAAGGACATGGTGCTGAGTGTCAGTGAACATGTTAGTGTTTGCCTCTGAACATTACAACATAACATCCTGAAGGTTATAACACAACTACATATGCACTGCTTTAGGAGACCAGTGTCAGTGGTGTGCTTCACTGACTGAAATAATGAGTACCTCCAGTTGGTAGTTTATCCATGTCTCAGGTGCCACTTTATGCATGACTGTCTCTATACATGGAAGTAAGGTTAAATAATGTCATACATGAAAAATAAAACACATGGTACAATAAAGGCTGCTCTGTTACCTGTGATCAACATCAGTGTTTCTTAGGGGGGGGGTTATTTTCAGTCAAGGATGCAGTAAATCACGAACCTGTTGTATTTAGAAGCACGGCTTAAAAAATCCTTTCGTCTTATTTTAAGTTCAGTTAAATTCTCTGGAAGACAGATGAAAGACTCAGCTTGTGTCTTCCTTCTCTGTCCTTTTTGTCCTCTGTAGTTTTCTACTTTCAGATTCTGACCCAGTGTGCTGTCCTATCTGTTTCAGCAGATGTCCTTTTGTGTTCCTGACTTGTCTGTGTTAATGTCTTTTTTCTTTATTAGTGCTCAACCTATCCCCATTATGTGTCCTTCCTACCTGGTCTGGTTTGGTTTTCTTGTGTCACTTGTTAAGACTTTAAATTAGAACGTATGCGTCACTGTAGTGGGGACAGTGACAGTGAATAATCTACCTCAGTTTGAACGAAATAGGTCAAGTAACCTCAGACAAGGAAGAGAAAAGTTATGAAACACTTGGATATCAACAGATTTTTCGATGTGAGACTATTGCTAAGTTGACCTTTTCAAGAAGGTGGTTGGAGAAATGAAAGAGGTTTCTATGAATCTATTATTTAGAGCACAAGCAATTTCCCTGTAGACCACAAAGATAAAAGAGATGTCTGCAAAACCGCTGACAGGACACTTACAACTACAGAAAATATTAGATTGTATAATGTGGAGGTTTTGGATCTTTTAAGTTTATCTAAACACCTGAAAATAGATTGTAAAAACTGTGATGTCTCTTCACTGCACAGTCCAAGTGTGGGCAGCAGGTCATGCATGTGCAGCAACAGGTGAAGCATGTGTCATATGCATGGCAGCTAAAGCTACACCTGCAATGGTGTGCATATGATGAAAGTGACACAAATGGTTTTTTGGTTTAGGGACCAAGGAGCCAGCGGCGTCACAGTCATTTCAAATGTGGGGGTGTTCTAAGTTGCGGCTGAATCTATCATCGGAAAATTAACGACGAAACAATTATCCATTAATGGTTACATTTTTATATTAAAAAAGTAATATATGGCCGAAAATAATAACAAAAATGTGTTTTTCCTCAATTAAACATTTATTTCAAGAAGAACAAAACTTTTGACAGAGATACAATAACAATGAAAACCTGCCCCTCCCTAACCCTACTCAAAACACCCACTTATGAGATAAAAAGTCAATATTATGATATAGTCAAAATCATTAGATAAAAAAATCTAAATTGTGAGATAAAAAGTCAATATTATTATATATATTTTTTAAAAATCATATAAGTTTGAATTAAAAAATCAGACACTGATTTTACAGACACTGTTCCTCTTTTTTCTTACAAAAATGTTTTGTCCATGTCAGGGGGGACGACTAAAAACATGTTTCTCAGGGGGAACATCACTGAAAAAAGTTTGAGAACCACTGGCTTAGAGTATATGTCATGAAGCCAGACATAGTTTAGTTAAGTGAGTTTAACAACGGCAACATTTCTCATTACTTACTGGTTGATGAAGAAGAGCTGTTTACATTACTGGCGAACTGAGGTGCGCTTCATTTACAAATGCTGTTGTGCCGCCTGGGTGGGTAAACATTTTAAACCATAGATATTGTCACAGCCCCGCAATGTTATTGCTGTTTGTTTGGCGTGATTGGGACCAACAGTAACCGTTTATCCTGTAATAAAAAGTAGGTGAGACCAACTCTCCGTCCGTTTCCTGGATCCAGTGGGACACTACAATATATAAACTCAGGAAAAAGTGTGGGGTATGAAATTCTAGAAGTGGGGGTGTTGCAACACCTCCATCCCCCATGGGTGTGACGCCCATGCAAGGAGCAGCTACCCATTGGAACACATGGGCATCATTTTCCAAGTCCTCCTTCATACTATTAAACAGTTACTATTACATTAATAACCAACACAGTGTCACCCTTTATGGTTTAGTCAGGGCCTATGTCCTATACTGAAAAATGTCTCAGTGTCTTTTTCTGACACAGGGGGTGCTTTATTAAAACTGATACAAACCCATTGGTGCTGATATTTGAGCAGTGTTCCAGTCATCCATCAGTGTTAATTCGGCCATTTTAAAATTAGGACAAAAGCAGCATTGTCCACCACAGAGAGACCACCTCATTAATGGGCTGATTTTAGGATCATCAACTGGTGCAACTAGAGGATTCAGAAAAAAAAAAAAAAGTGTTTTTGGTTCTGTTGAAGTCCTTTGTGGACCCAGAAACGTCAAACTAAGCACACACTGACATAAGGATATGACAATGAAGACTTATAGTGGGAAATATGTGGTTTTAGCTCAAACAAAGCCCTGATTGTAGGCTGTTGGTTGTGCCCCCATTGACCTAGACCCATATTTTATACACAGCTGGCCACAAATAGGAGGTAAAGTGGCATTGTTATTTTTATTAGCCATGTACATAAGCTTAACTGAAGTATTGGCCATTTACACAGAGATCATGGAAAAAAAGTGACACTTTGATGCTACTCTTTCTTTCTTCGGTTACTCCCTTTCCACAGCAAAAGGAGTAACAGCTGGACTTTTACACAGTGAACCTGCATTCTGGAATCAAAGGGGCGGTGATGCAGTCCAGCATATCGTGTGACTATAGTCTGAGTGTTGGAAATATATGTTGGCTCTCACAAATGTTAGCATTGATGCAGTCCTCCACCTGAAGTGACAACAGCACACAGATCTTGGCCCCTTATTGTCCCACAAGATGCAATCACACATGGATGAATCTTTTTCCATATGCTATGGCATTTGTAAAAGACCCACTTTTTTGTTGTTCCGTGTCATTAAACTGTACCTTAACCTTTGCCTGAACTCTTTATCTACAATTTTGTCACCTGCTCAATGCATTATGATGTGCATGTTTATTATGATTCTTGTCTCTTCATCTCAGCTTGACGTAAGTACACTGATATAAAAATATTTGTGCTCTCTGAACCATCTTTTAAAAAAAATTATTTTAGAGCCCATTCAGTTCAGTCAGCTAATGTGTATTGTTTAGGTTGATGTTTGAACCACATCTCAAGACAGTGATTCATTGCAATGTCAACACTCACTTCATCAACATTATCCCATAGCAGATCGGCTGCACTGAGAAGGAAAGGGTTTGCCAAGATTAGCGGTAAGAGCTCTTCCTGACAACGATGTGTGGTGAATAAAGCAAAGGCTAATCCTTCCTCCATAGCTGTTGGCTAGATGGCCATTTATGGGTGGTTTGGCTGTTGTATTCTGTTTCCATCTCCTCTGTTAATCCGCAGGCAGCTGAAGTGGTTGATGAGACGCTTCAGCACTTCTCGGTATATACACAAACAAACCGACATATTCACTGCCTCCATAGCTCAGCCACGGCATTATGTGCTCTGCATTAAAAACACTTTTGTATTTCTGTTGTGTGCGTTTGTTTCTGTTTATGTGTGTATTATATTGTGTATACACATGCGAGTAAGTGTGTATATTTTGTGTAATATCCTCCAGTATGAGTCACAGGGTGGAAATTAAAGCCTGGGATCATCCCTTCCTCAATAAGCAAACACTTCATTTTGACAGATCATTAACTAGACATTATCTTTCATTAGGCGCCTCTGCATTACTTATTCAACACCCTTAGGACTCACATGCACATTCATAAATACATGCATAGATGACCCCCCCCCCCCCCTCTCCCTTACACACAGAGTGAAACCATGGACCATCTGAAACGTTACACTCCGAGCATTATTTGAGCCGCTGAATTCGGCACTTAGTGAAAAAATATTCTGAGTGTTGATAAAAGTCTCCTGGTATCTTGCTACTAGACTTTTATCTAATATATTGTACATTCAAATCCAATTTTTACAGCTCCCATTCATCTAATTCATTCCCCTCTGGTATCATAGAAAACCAATCACAGAGCCACTTTACAGAAGGTCAGAGTAATTAGATTGACAATGAGTTTTACAAGAGAGAAAAGCGGGCAGTGTTGTAAAGAGCGTCATGATAAAAACAAAAGCGCTTAAAAGAGGAAATCATCACATCATCTAGTGGTAATTCAGATACCAATGGAGACAAACAGACAGGGACCCATCTAAAGCAACAACTTTCACTGCCTTCTCCCCTTTTCCACAAAAGCACCTACGACACAACTTCTGTTACAGTGCAAAATAATCAGCCCTCCAGCGACATTAATGGGACAACACATTTCACGGTTGGAGGTTGGGACAGTTTCCGGCCCGCCAGACTTCATCCATCTGTCTGCTCGGCACATCGGCATTTGTCCTGTTTGCTCTCTCCATCATATGCTGCATCTACACACCAGTCTTTGCTTTCCATCCATCTCCCTTAGCAGCTTTTTTTTTTTTTTCCCACTTGTGCCTATAAACCCGCACGCATGCCTTGGCCAAGCACACCCCAGTGATCTATCAGAGCCTGATTTTATGGGCTTTTCCCCCCTATTGATGGCTATTTAGCTGTCCTCACCAAACCTGGGACTATTTGTTATTGTAAGTGTTTGTCTAACGCATTTAGGCTATTTGTGCTGATAGCACCCTGATGAAAAATGAGGATGCTTTATGGAAAGTTATGACAATTCATTGCATGAGCAGATCAATGACACATCAAGAAAAGTGGAGGTGATAATGAGATTGTTGTAAAGGGATGCTGAACAGATAACAGATGTGATGAGATATTGAAATATATTTTCCAGTATGTCTTTAGATTCACCTTCCCATCAATGGTATGAAAATATCTCCAGACTATAATCCCAGCACTTCCCTCTCTTTCCCTCTTGAGTCGACTCTATGGGCTGTCAAAGGTGCATGCAGGATTCGCTGTGCTCGGTTGCAGTCACTGCCTCAATACACAAGCTCAGGTTGCATTGCCCTGATGAAAAAGCACATGAGCACACTTTCATTACGAAAAGAACATGGCTGTTACCTCTCAACCTATCCACATCAAATGAAAAAAAAGTAAAAAATCTAATGGAAAAAGGACTATTATACACCCCCTGGGATACACCAGCAGGCGTTTCTACAGTCAGATTTATTGGTTTCCATTTGGGTATATTAGCTTTGAGTTTCCATTGTCTTTTCATCTGGGGATAGCTGAGTTGAGAGCCATACAATCAAGTATCCAGAAAGTAAATCAATTTGAGCTTTGTGGTTTGTACCATAAACAACAGCCTCTTGGTCCACTAAATGCCACTTCTCATTACTCTGGCCTGGTGCATTGGTACATGTGGTCTTGTCTCAATACACATGCATGTACATATGTTTTCACACTCTGTGATTCCCAAAGAAGAGAATGTCTAAAAAGCACATCAAAAGTTCTGTGCAAATACACAAAAATGTTAGACAAAATGTATACAGTTCATCTTTTGTATGTATTAATTACATCAAGTAAATGCATTTGCAAAGGATACAAATACTATTTTAAATTCATACATACTAATATACTGGTGCATATTGTTATATTGCTTTTTCAGGAACAAGCCTTAGGTTGTTTTCTTTTAAGAGGATTGGAATTTTGTCAGAGGCTCCGTGTTGCTCATTTACAGCAGCAGCAGTTTATCACTTTAGCTAATAAATCATGGACGACACTTCTTTGAAATCATTCATTAGTCAATGGATGATTGATTGCCTTTTTTGTCACCACCATCTACTTTTTTAATAATAGATGTGTCTGTTATGATTATTTTATTTGAGCATGAGAAGGCAGCATCCTTTTTGGGTTACTGTGAAATCATTTGTGTAAAATACACATAATTATGGACAACAACAATGAACCCATAACTGCTGATTTCTAGTTACATTTAGTCTAAATGACACAAATCAAAAGAATAATGAAGTGAACGACAACATCAACAAACAGGAATGGCTATCGGGATAGTTTCTGTAATGTGAACATTGTATGAATCAAGTACAATTTGAACGGGGTGTGTTTTTATCTTAAACATGTATAAGACACTGGTGCTCCAAGTGATGGAAAATCTATTTCTGCTCTTAAAAAGCAGTTGACTTTAATCATTTGAAAAAAAAAAAGGCAGAAATTGCCACTGGTATCAATGGATATGTGAAGTACTTGTACCTACAGGTAAGTATTGCACAATTTTGTGTTATTTGTTATGCCTTAATGAGTGTGTGTGCAGATACTGCTCTGTCCTAGTCATCTGTTGTTGTGTCCTTGGGCAAGACACTTTCCCCTCCTTGGCTCCAAGGGCTGCTACAGTACTCACACTCGTGTATGAATGTTTGGTGGTGGTCAGAGGGGCCGTAGGTGTGAATTGACAGCTATGCTTCCGTCAGTCTGCCCCAGGGCAACATGTGTATCATGTAGTTTACCACCACCAATGGGAGAATGTGTGAGGGAATGAATAATGAATTCACTGTGCACACTTTGAGTATGCATTAATAGAAAAGCATTTATAAATCTAATTTATTATTATTATTATTATTATTATTATTATTATTATTATTATTATTATTATTATTATTATTATTATTATTATTATTATTATTATTATTATTATTATTATTATTGTTATTGGTATTATTATTATTATTATTATTATTATTATTATTATTATTATTGTTGTTGTTGTTGTTATTATTATTATTATTATTATTATTATTATTATTATTATTATTATTATTATTATTATTATTATTATTATTATTATTATTATTATTATTATTATTATTATTATTTCACCACCAAGTCACTTCAGTTACTTTTAAATATCAATCCATGTAATTGTGTTTGATAACAGTAATGTCAATTAATTTGTGGTAGATGGCACAATTAGCAGGCAAACTGACAGACCGTATAATCCAATATAATTTAAAGCTAACACTGGCTAATGTAGCCAAGTCACACTATGTTAACATATATTATCCTTAAGTTCTATCAAACTACGATATATGACAACATCATTTTATAGTCCACAAGTGTATTAGAACCATTTTCAAAAATAGGGAAAAACTTAAATAATAATTAAAAAAAACTTGATGTATTAAAACATGTTGTATTTTACCATGAGTAAAATGACTAATTTCACAGCAGAGTTAACCATCAGTCAAACCCACACAGCATAGCAGAAACAAATGGTGCTCACCTGTCACTCACAGGAGATACTGCCTGGATTATGCATCATCAAATTCTCATTTTAAATATGAAATATGAATCAAGAAGCTTTATTTGTCATTTTGCATATCCATAGGATCACAAAATGAAATTTCAGTTTGACCAACCCCTCCCAGACTGATCGGGTCATGCAGCCATGTACGGCGCTACCTTCGTGTGTGAAATGGACAAATTACATTTAAATTCTCCCCCTGTACAGTTTTATGAATGAGACAATTAGCTATAGAGAATATTTTTGTATTTGTACAAGCCTATAGTTGTCCACCATCGGTCCGGCGGGGAACATAGAAATGCCGTTCATCTGTCCGTCCATCTGTCTGTCTGTCTGTCCACCCATTCGTCCATCTGGGAACACTTTACTCTCAATAACTTTTGACAGCTTTGATGGAGGATCCCCAAATTCACATCACACATGCCTCTCATGAAGGCCTTGCCTCAAGTTTGATGATGACTCGTACTTTTTGACACATGTTTTTTGTCATTTGTGTGATGGTTGACACAAGGCCTTCACGCCACCAGCAGGATATTTTTCTTTTTAAAGTACTCCAATACAAACACAGTGATATCACTTAATGGCAGCATAACATTCACCTCATACGTGGCCAAGAGGTAATGTTAGCAATGTGGCGATTTTTCAAAATAAAAGTTACGTTAAAGACCCAGACAGATATGGATGGAGTGCATTGTCTGTCCTCTGCTTACATGCCTTATGTAATTCTGTTTGTTTTCCAGCAGCACACTCAGTTATATAAAAATCATCATATTATCTAAGTCTATGTGTGAAAACCTACTGATATATTTAATGAAAATTATCCTCAAGAATATCAAATGGTATCCACATTATTACCTCCTCTGTCATCACCATATTAAAACAACAAGAGGAATGAGGGACCCAGAAAAAGCTGATCTATCTGATGTCAGATGGACTTTAGCGTCACCTACGTGGGTTTAAACCCATCCATCATTGCAGCAAATCTGAAGTAGCATTAGCATTAGCATCTACGAAAGAAGATGGCCTTGGTTTTTCCCTGCACGTTTTCAGAACAAGCAACGGCATGAAACCTAGCTGGATGCTACTCCGGTAAAGGTAAACACATACGGAGAGCCAGAGGGGAGGGGGGAGTGTTCCGTCACGCATTCTGAGCCAATCAGAGACGTCTCATCAATGCGTCATAAACATGTGTGCGGAAGTGTGTGTTGGACCTCAAGTCATTTGTCTACCCTCCAAAAACAGCTTGAAAAAAAGCAATCTGGGTGTTTTTTTTTTAAATAGAACAAACACACAATGTATTCAATCACAATTTAGAACACACTAATATTAATGAAATAACCATGGAATGACACCTTTAAATGCCATTAGCAGCACTTTGTTACAGTCAGACAAATGACAATAAAGCACATTTTCAAATTAACTAAGAACGGTAATGGTATTATCAAGTGCCCATACTCTGTATCAGCAATTAATGCAAAAGTACTTGCACTCAGTCTGGACAAAAGGGGTATGGTGCATCCCTATTGGGGATTAAATTGCTTTATGAGCCACCCTAAAGGAATGGCAGTTAGTGACACTTCCACTGCCACTGAGGCCCAGAGCTTGCTACATGTTTACAACACTATCTACCATTAGCCTTGGGCAGTTTTTATAAACTGTGCTTATGGCAGCAATTATGTTTCCTCTAAATATATACAGTAGGCAAGGTTAGTAAGGAAATATAAAAGTCATTTGGAAGAGAATTATAAAAATAAGAAGCTATAGTGCAACAATGTGTGTGGTCCTTACAGGTTTGATGTACTTTTGAAAGTACAAACTTTATTTAAGAGGTGATGACCCACTGAGATTTCAATTGTCAGACTGTATCTGAATGAGGAATGCAGCCCATAACAGATGGGTGGTTTGTGTAAACACCAATTGTCTGCTGATTAACCATCTTAGAGGGCACCTCAGTGTAATATCCTCCTGTTTGAATATGTGTGGTTGTGTGTATTTGTCTGTCTCTCCACAGAAATGACTTCATTGTCTGGTCAGAGAGGACACATCTGGGACAAACTCCACAAGGACACATGGGATAAGGAAGGGAAAAAAAGGGTGAAGTTGGGGGGAAAAGAAGCACAAAACAGAGGAAATGAAAATGAAGATTGAAATGGATGAGTGAGAGTATGCACTTTACACTCATGAGTAATTCATATGTTTTTTTTTTTCTGGTTAGTTTTATTTCCTCTAGGCCAGTAAACATAAAGAGATGCAACATTATTCAGCCAGTTCCTTTTTTAATTCTCTGTATGTTGTGCTAGACTTAACTACAAGATTATATATATATATATATATATATATATATATATATATATATATATATATATATAGAGAGAGAGAGAGAGAGAGAGAGAGAGAGAGAGAGAGAGAGAGAGGAAGGTTATAAGTCTTTTACTGTCATAAATTCACCATTCAGATGATGAGCAAGTTGTGGCATGATGGTGTGTGCATGCATGTGCCACACTGTCTCTGAGGCTGCTATCCCTCAGGCAAAAGGTGACGTTGGTAGCAGCATCTGTCAGAAGCTATCACAGGTTTTAAATGCTCACTATGACAGTCAGCGTACCTCAGGGTCAAAGGTTACTCTATCCTTCTTTTTCTGAAGCAGCAACATGAAATGAAAGCAATTACAGTCAAGTGTGATTAAGGGAAAAAATATACGTCTGTCGAGGAAATCTATCCATGTTTTCTGAAGGTCACGGATTTGTCCTTTGTGCGTATCACTGGCTTAGAGGAACAGAATGCAGTCAGAGAGGGAAAACATCGGCAGGATCTGCAGGGGAGTGGACGATCAGTTTGGATTAAAGTTACAACTGCTTTGATGAGAACAGAACGAACTGATAGCAGCAACTTAAGATGGGAATAAACAACAAAATGTAAGGGAAGATGGGAAGATGCGGAGAAAGATCATTCGTTCAAGGTTGAGGGGAATAGAATGTGGTTTGGAGCCAGACTGCAGCTGAGGTTATTAGAGTTGTATATAAGAAGTGAAGTTTATGGCTCTACAGGATGTATTGTATTGTACGAAAGGCTCCTCAGGTTTAATGTTTTTTAGGGTCAAATCATTTTATGTAGCTTTTTTTTTTGTAATTTGCCTTCGAGCAAAACTTCCAACAGGAGTTTATTTCTGGAAATAACTTGTTTTAATCTGCCAGTTAATAAGCATCTGTGAGACAAACTGGATTTTCTAGTATCACAATCGTGTGGGGATTATGTTTGTATTTATGCACAGAATAAGGAATTTTGTAGTTAGAATAAAATAATAAAATTGTGTATTTTCTGGAGTCTTTAGTCTTGTATTATAGTCTTTATAAGTGTACATGGCAAAGAGACTGTAAATCTAATATATAAAAAGAGAATTAATGTCAATAGCCAATATGAAACATATTTTTTTTTATTGCATAACACACACGTGCACACACCCTGTCTGTATATGCTGGAAACCTAAGAAGTAATGACCACAGTATTTTACTTTATAGTATGTTTTTTGTTGTATTTTGTCACACCTCTAGCCCTTCTATATACTTCAGTATTCCCTTATATGTGCAGGACATCTCAACTGAACAATTACATGACATGTATTTATTGAATGCAAATCACATATGATATTTCATTAACTCACATTTACATTCTATGATGATGATGATGATGATGATGATGATGATGATGATAGAGACTTGGATCGTTGGGTAAAGTCTTCATTCTTACATTCTAAACATTTTCAGTGGGGTTTAGATTTAAATGCTGTGAAGAGCAGTTCAGGGAGCGTGAGACATCATTCTCACAAATGGATTGGCCACCACAGTTTGAGCCTGATGAACCCTGGCATTGTCATCTCGGAACAACAGAGAGGAGAGGAAAAAGACTCAGTAATGTTCAGACCTGATCATTCAGTTTACTTAGATCCAGCTGCACTCAGTTTTAGACTCAAAACATTACTGAACCAATGTCTGACCAACTGAAACATTCCGACTAGGCACTAGGCATGATGGGTAATCACTTCAACTGATTCCTCCATCATTTTGGAACAGGATCAGTTTGGACTCATCAGACCACATAACATTTTTTCCATTGAAACCCAGTTCAGTATTTTTTGCTAATTAGCCAACTGGTGGTTAATTAAGAAATTAAAGGCTAATGACTTTTTACAGCTGATCCATATTAATCAATACATATTCATATTCATTTTATATTTTAAAGTCAACTGTCTTTGAGCACAGGTCATCTTGGACATTTGTATGTTTTCATCTACAAAGCCATCCTTGGCAAAATTCCTATTTATCTCTCTTTACTGTAGGTTTTCTGCTTGGAACAACCTGTAGACTGAGCTGAAACTGAAGAATCTTGAAATGTTTTTAAATTTACAGTGACATCTTTAGAACATAAATTGTCTGAACGTCACTGCTTTTATTCATAATGTGTTTTTATGTGTTTGTGTGTTTTAAATACTGTGTTTTTTAGTCGGTGTTTTATGTGGTTTGAATGTAAATGAAACTACTGTATGTGTTGCTGCCATTCATGGGAAGGTCTCCCTTGAAAAAGAGATCATTGATATCAATGGGACAAACCTGGTTAAATAAAGGATATGTATAATAACACCAACGCCAAATTCACTGCCTTGTCATTTCATCCACCTGCTAAATAATGACTTGCCCCATTTGTACACATCCATAACCTGTACCATTATACCTTACAAAACCCAATGGTTTGTGCACATTATATATTTTGGAAGATTTGATAGTCCTTTTTTTTTAAATTTAGGGATCTACATTATTCTGTACTAAAGTAGAGCATATTTTTCTGTGGTCGATTCCCAATTGAAAAGGAAATGCATGTAGATAACCCCCCCCACACACACACACACACACACACACACACAAAACCCAAGTTGAATTCATTTAGCATTGTTTCATTCCTTCATTTTCTGACTGTGCTTTATCCTCACTAGGGTCACAAGGGTTGCTGGCACCTATCCCAGCTATTTATGGGTGAAGGCAGGGTACTCCCTGGACATGTCACCAGTTCATTTCAGACCTGACATATGGAGACAAACAACCACTCTCACATTCACACCGATAGGCAATTTAGATTAACCAGTGAACCTATTAGCATGTCATTGGATGGTGGGAGGCAGCCAGTGGACCACTGTGTCACCCACTTTGTTTTGTTTCATTATTGATTACATTCATTTTCCTAGCCTGCTTTATCCTCACTAGGGTGGCAGGGTTCACTTGAATCCTATACCAGACACATATGAAGAAAGGTGGGGTACACCCTGGACAAGTCCCCAGATTATTGATTATATATTTCTTATTTATTAGTATAAAGGTGTTACAATTTATACACTTGCAAAGCACACAGCTAGAAAAAAAGAGTTACGTTCTTTAACTATCTCACTTGTTTATTTTATGAAGGAACAACACACGGACACACGTCTGTCCAGCAATGAGCAACTTGTAATAAAGTTCACTGCAACGTAACAATGTCCACTGACAAGACAAAAGCATCAACATTTTAACCACAACAAAACAAAGGCTTTCTTTGAAATTTAACTGCACAACATCAGTAGGGTGAACATATGTCCACATTTTGTCTGGAATGACGGCTCCAAAACCGGACTATCCATACGTCTGTCACGGGTCCTCACTTTTTATATTAAGTTCAAAAAGTTTAAGGCAACGGCCACCAAGACGCACACCACACTGTCCACATCATGTTGAAAAAAAAAGAGTGTGTTGTCTTAATGCATGTTGTCTGCACTGCTGCTCATATCACTCTGGTTAGCTAGCGGATGTTGCTCATGTCATTCTGGTTAGCTAGCGGATGCTCCTCATATCATTCAGGTTAGCTAGCGGATGTTGCTCATATCACTCAGGTTAGCTAGCGGATGCTGCTCATATCACTCAAGTTAGCTAGCGGATGATGCTCATATCACTCAGGTTAGCTAGCGGATGATGCTCATATCACTCAGGTTAGCTAGCGGATGCTGCTCATATCACTCAGGTTAGCTAGCGGATGATGCTCATATCACTCAGGTTAGCTAGCGGATGCTGCTCATATCACTCAGGTTAGCTAGCGGATGCTGCTCATATCACTCAGGTTAGCTAGCGGATGCTGCTCATATCACTCAGGTTAGCTAGTGGACGTTGCTCATATCACTCTGGTTAGGTAGCAGATGCCTCTTGAGATGGCCGTGCCATTTTTTTAATCTAAGGTGAAGTATTTCCACACATGCAGTGTGTGTCTGTCACTCTCTTTTGTTTTGTCAGACCCACCACCCCCTATTTTTAGCCACAGCGGCCATGTCTCCTCTGGCTTAAGTCTGACTGGTCTGTGTGACTCCTCCAAATTTAAGTCGACTTGTGCTACGGGAGTTGACTACTCGATTTTTCTTTTTATGCCTTACTGCAGTGTATATTAATAAATTAATAATACAGATATTTGTGTCATGTCATGTGCTTGAGGTTTTGCATATATATATATATATATATATATATATATATTGAAATAAAGACTATATATATATATATATATATATATATATATATATGTATAGTCTTTATTTCAACCTACTTTATCCTCACTAGGGTCTCATGGAGCCTATCCCAGCCACTGAAAGGTGAAGGGGGATCCACCCTGGACAAGTCACCAGTTCATCTCAGGGCTGAACATATACAGACAAACAATCACTCTCACATTCACACCTATGGGTAATTTAGTTTAACCAATCAGTGCATGTATTTTTACCTGGAGAAAACCTACACAGACATGGGGAGAACATGCAAACTCCACACAGAAAGGCCCACCCACTGGTGCTGGAATCACATGCAGGACCTTCTTGCTGTGAGGCATGAGTGCTAAACACTGCACCACCCTGTCACTCCTGCTATTCACTCACACACACACACACGAGAGAGAGAGTGAGTGAGAGATAGAGACTTTTGGTACATTTGTAGTGCTTGTGTGTGTGAATCTCACTGGACACCATCAGTCAACCAGTCGACCAGTATTGACTGTGTGACGGAGGCCCAGTTGACAGCTCTGTGCTGCAGGTCGCTAACTGTGGTGAATAATGAAAGAAAATGTCATTATATGTTTGAAGTGCATTTTAATACTGCTTAACAAGGAGGCTTTTCTTTCTACTCTGGAAAACTTGAAGCTTTGAAATACCATAAGTGACAGCTATTTCTGAGTTAATCCTCCTTATTCCATCATTCCTGCTGAGGTGCAGAATTGTTCTGGCACAGACTTACTTGCCCCTCTCTACCCTAATCCCACAGAAACCACAACTATTGAATGGTGTGTTTATTATAAGACTTTGAGGGAAATCTGTCTTTCTTTACTGTAGAGGAGATGATTCAGCACTGTTCATCTGAACGTGAGGGACGTTATGTATTTTATTGAGTGACACCACTCACATTCTGATCTGATTACACATAGACACAGTTTAGGGGTTCCTAACTTTTGTGCTATTAATATTCATAGAGCAGTTTGGCTCACAAGACTGTTGCCAAGGACAGTAGACTAACCTTGGGGTTACAGAGGGAGCCAGAGGGAGCCAGAGGGAGCATCTCAATACTATGACCCCCCCCCCCCTTCTTTTCCTTCTCTTCTCTTTTCTCAACTCTAACTTTATTTGCATACAGCAACATCATAATCTGCCTGTCCGATTGTCTGTCTGAGCTTTTCAGCAGGCGTGAACAATCCAGTTACAAGGTTCAGGTGATGTACGCTGGGATTAAACTGCTAATTTTAGATGGATGTGAATCGTACAGTTTGCAGTATGTCACTACAGAACAGAGTGCACATGTGTTTATCTTTTACAAACTCATAAATTCAGAAAACCTTTCTGTAAAGTGCAAAAATCAATGTGGATCAACATTGGGAGAGGATTTGTGATGACTGATGCTGCCAAGACAGTGGATTCAAGGTTCATACACACTGTAAAAAAACCCAAAAACAATCCTATTCTTTCTGCGGCAAAAACTGTCAGCTGTGGTTACTAGAACAATGCTGTAAACAACACATTACATTATAAACATATTTATAATGTAACAAATAAATGGACTGCACTTATAGAGTGGATTTTATGTACCTTCATAGTGCCCCAAACTGATTTACAAAGACACCAGGGGTGACCCATCAGGTCATTGGCTGCCACTTCTACCAACTGAGCCATACCCACTTGTTAATTTAAACATTTTAAATATTTACTTTTTCATTTAAAAAAAGAGCAAACACACTGTGATTTCAACATTATGGTCTTGCAATTTAGACAGCACACGGTGGCTGCGTGGTTAGCGCTCTTACCTCAGCAGAAGACCCGACTTCCATTCCCGGACCATGCGGATCTTCCTGTGTGGAGTTTGCATGTTTCTCTCCCCACGTCTAGATGCAGGTGCTCTGGGTTCACCCCCAAACATGTTTGTTAGGGTAAAAAAAATCCTCCGGCCAGGTAACTGACCATGAGCATGGATCCACATCTGTAGAAAGGTCCCGGGTCGCTGCCCATGGCTGACCACTGCTCCTTAGAAGGATGGGTTAAATGCAGAGGACACATTTCATTGGACAATTGTATGATGACAATAAAGTCTTATTTTATTTAGTATGATTTTCTTGAAATAATAGAAACGGATCATCTCTATATACAAATCTGAGTTCTGTAAAACCTACAGTTATATTTGATTTCATCGTAAACACAAAAATCTTCTCAAATAAGCAAATTTGCATTGTATTTTCACATAATTGTTCAACTTTTTTCTGTTAATTCTTCAATCATTTTTTTTTTTACAATGCACATGATAAAAAAAAAATCTATCAAATATGAACTCTTTTTTCTTTCTATTCGATAGCATTACATGTTGTCAATGTATAAAACAAAAAAGATCATAGTGGAGAAAAAGTATAGGTGCTGTTTTGTTTTTCCCTCTCGTTTTCTGATATCATAAAATATGAATGCAAATGTCATCTCACCCACAAAGTGATTTACTTTTACTTTTACCTAGCTGGCGTTTTGCCCAGGATCTATTACTCTGATCTGAGAGACAACAAGGTTGACTGTGGGTCACTGCACAATTGTATCAAACATACGTCAACCTCCAGGTTTATCTAGAGGCCTCAACCCTACAACCAACCCTCGAGTTGCAGCCTGACCTCCTCATCAGCGACCCTTGATTGTCTTTATTTTGCCTCTAAATCACTAAATCCCCTCAAACTCACCATGAATCGATCTCCACACTTCCCCTATCATCTGTTCTTGCACATTCCTCCTCACCTTCATTTAGAATTCACCTCTCTTTGTCTTCTTTCATTTACCACACACTGAAATCCAATCACTATCCAATTGTCCGTATCTGTGAAATATTTTGTTGGTATTAGATGACAGAAAAAGCAGGCCTTGTGGTTACTGTCTGACTCCTATTGTTTATTGGACAGACGTACAGTTCAGATGAGGTTCAGCAGGGTAATATTTAATGGCTCATGACCTTAACTCAGCTCTTTTCATGGCTGTTTTATGTCGTTCTCAGTCTTTCCTCAAACAATGCATAAAACAGTAACTAGCTATGCATCAGTATTGTGAGACCCTGACATTCACAATGAGACTATGATGGCACATTTTATGCTCCCTATGTTTCATCGCCTTCTGGCTGCATCACACTGTCTTTCTGATCTCTCCATCACAGCCCTTGGCTCGTCTGTGTGCGTAGTGTTCATGTTGCTAATGCTTTAATACTTTGATGTTTTTACACTAGGTTGTACACGTAAAAGTGACAAAAGCAGACATGTAAAGAATACCAAATGAATCTTATAGATGTTCTGACACCCACATATTTTCGGCAATTTCTGCTTGAAGTGAACTGGCTTGACATGACTGAAGAAAATTGTCAGATACAACTCTCCACAACTTTTCCATTTCGGCATTGAAAGTACACTGGGGAGGGGTTTGGAAGGATGTTTGACAGACGGTATTTTGTTGGGAGTATACTGACAAGCCATTGAAACTAATGTGAATTTACTGCTGTTAAACTTACCTTAAACTCTGATCTGAAAATATCAGGATTCTTTTCATTCAAAGTTTTTCATTCCATCTTATTGATTTGTCAGCGACAGTGTCTGTGTTTTAAAGTGTATTTTCTAAGTTATTGTCTCTTTTAATATATATATATATATATATATATATATATATATATATATATATATATATATATATATAATATGTGTGTGTGTGTGTGTGTGTGTGTGTGTGTGTAGATAGATGGTTGAGTGAACCAAAATAAATTACATAGGATTAGGATGAATTTGTTTTAATTTGGTTCATTCAACTAATTTTTAATATGTACGTATTGAAGAAATGTTTTTTAAGTTCATTCAAGTTTGACTTTTTTCAGTGTATGATTTGTATTGTAGTGGGACCTTTTTACAGTGAAAAAAGTATGTTTCATGTTTTTTTTCAATAGGTCACACATAAAAAAAATAGCTGAGTGAACAAAATTAAGTTAAATTAACACTAACTATGTAATTTAATTTGTTTCTCTCAACTATTTCTTATGTGTGAACTGCTGAAGAAAAATTAAGTTGATTCAATTTTTACTTTTTTCAGTGTGTGGAGTTTGCAGCATTCTTCCTGTATCTACGTAGGTTCTCTCCAGGAACTTCTACCATCCAAAGACATGCACTGATAAGTTACCTGGTTAATCTAAATGGCCCATAGGTGTGAATGTCACAGTGATTGGTTGTTCATCTCTGTCAGCCCTGTGATGAACTGGCGACTTGCCTTCACCCATAAGTATCTGGGATAAGCTCCAGCTATTCTAGTCAGGATAAAGTGGGCTCAGATGATGAATGAGTGAACAAACCTGTCGCTTGAATGTGTATTTATTTGACTTGTACTTTATTTATGTCATGTGCTGCTGACCTTTTGGCCAGGTCACCCTCGTAGAAGACCTCAATATGATTTCCCATGTTAAAATAAAGGTTATATAAAGGTAAAACATAAAGGTAACCCTAACCCTTTATAGGACATTCATAGAAATACTCTGTAAATCTAAATGGAAATCTTTGTGTGTTTTTGACTCAACTAAGAAGAAGTTATTACACAGTAAATTTTGCAGTGTTAAATCAACACTTAGAGAGTTTATTTAATTTCTTCTAGAGTGTATTTTGTCCCATTGTCTCTAAATTAACACTGCAAAATCTACAGTGTAGTTTTGCAAAATGGATGGATGGATGGAGGGAGGGAGAGATGAAAATAGGGGACAAAAATGGAAATTTCAGTACAAAATCAAGGTCAGTGAAATAACCATATTTAGGTCCTTATCCATATGTGGCAAAACAAATCTCGTTTCATCATCTGAACCTGTATTATCCTCACTAGGGTCATGGGGGTCTAATCCAGCGTCAATGGGGTTATATATGTTCAGGGCTGAACATATATAGACAAACAATCACTCTCACATTCACACCTATGGGCAATTTAGATTAACTAATTAACCTATCAGTGCATGTGTTTGGATGGTGGGAGGAAACTGGAGTACCTGGAGAAAACCTACACAGACACGAGGAGAACATGCAAACTCCACACAGAAAGGTCTGGTGTGGGATTTGAACCAGGGTCCTTCTGTCTTTGAGGCACGAGTGCTAACCACTGCACCAAACCTATTAAGTAAATATAAAAATAGAAGAAAAACACATGTAATGTCTGTTATTACATGTCATTGTGGACCTTACAGACACTGAAGACCACACTGGACCTCACATCATTGACTTACTGTCCTCACTGTAACTGTTAATATGTGCAGAAATGACCAAAAATAGTCTCTTACCTTATAAAATATTAGACACTGTAGAAAATAAATGTTAAGCGCAGATCACATTAAATTCGACAAATAACACTGAAAAAGTCAAAGTAAACCAGTTTTATTGTATTTTTTTTTTTTTATCAACAGAAGCTGATCTGTGTAAATGGAGTGTGAATCTAACAGAGTTGATGTCAAGAGTATTGTGCATAGGCATTATGGGGACATTTACATACATGAGAGAAATGCATGCTTGAATGATCATTTCAATGACAGATATGACCCTTAAATCACAGCCCCAGGTCTTACTGACAACCGTTTTGTGACACATGTCTTGATCCCTCAGCAGGGTGTAATGAATGATGGAATGGGAACAAATATTTACATCCTCATTATTACAGAGGTTAAAGTGCATGATAATAAATAATTGCCTTGACAAAAACAAACAAACTACATATTGTCATTTCTTGACGACTGCAACTGTTGGTTGTTAGGGGGGCGCGGGCGGGGGGGGGGGGGGGGGGGGTGAATGAAGGGAGAACTTGGTGGATGGAAACCCCAGTTTAATGTAGAAAAACACTGCATCAAAGACAGATTGCTTGACAGATTGTGACCAAATGTCATAGTAAGCAAGTAGGAGTGAAGGGAGCGGAGGGAAAGCCGGTGAGAAAGAGGGAACAGAGGAAGACACAAGGCTTCAGTGGCAGAGAGTATTTATAGATCATACAGTCAGAACCTCTGTCTGGCAGCAGCAGTTCTATGCTCTTTGTTGCCCGTGTTCATATCTGTATATATTCAACAAAGTTAAATCTAACTGAAGAACATTAAGATAAGAAATGATGCTGAAATTAAAAGCAGGAGGGATGAAATCAGACATGGTATGTGAGTGAAGCTGGAAATGATGGAACACTTACTTATACTGTTCTCTTCAGGTATAGATTTTATTTCATTATATTTCCAAAACAAAAATATAAATCAATTTTTTCTTCCTTTTTGCCCACCCTATATCTGTTGTCTGTGGTGTGTGTGTGCTTGTATTCTTATCTTTATGGGGACATTGATATGTTTACAGTCACACCATGGGAACCTCTGATACTATGGAGACCTAAATTCAGGTCCCCACGAGGGTTAAATATAAATAAAAGTCCTCACAAGTAAAATAGACATGATGTGACCCTAAAAATGCACTCATTAGTTGTTGTTTTTTCATAAGTCCCCACAAAGCATGATGGAAAAACAGGTGCAAAGTGAAACATGTATTTTTCAACGGTGTTTATTTTAAAAAATATATCTATTTTTGTATATATATATATATATATATATATATATATATATATATATTTCTAATTAAAATATTCATTCATTTTTATTTATCTATGTTTAAATGATATTATTTTTTATATATTATTTCATTTTTATTTATTTTTAATTTTATAACATTTTCAAACTTGTATCGTTATTATATATATTTTTTAACTTTTTTTTTTTTTGTTAAAAAAAGGGTTTACACTCACGAAAAAAAAATGGCTCATTTATTACAAACTTGGTCCTTATTAGACATGGAATCGAAAATGCGTGTGTGTGTGTGTGTGTGTGTGTGTGTGTTTGCGTGTGTGGTAAAGCGTGTGCGTGTGTGCGTGCACGCTCTCCAGTTGCTGCGCGAGGGTGCCGACCACAGGCGCGCTTGGCTCACTCCGCTTCTGGATGCCGAGAGCGCACACAGAAAACAGACACGAACGACTTACATGCTCTGCTTTTTACTCATGCCACATCAAATATGACTTGTTAATGCTTGTAGCGAACAACAGACAAGTCTTAAAAAAAACAAAAAAAAAACAAAATAATAATAATAAAAAAGAGCAGAAATAGCCTAGATATCAGCTGTTAACTATAGTTCCACATTCCGGCGCATACTGGGAAAATGAAGGCGAAAAACCGCGACCAAAGCTTGTCGGACTCCAGAGAGCTGGACGGATCCTATGATCAGCTAACGGGTGAGTGAGGCCACGTCTCGGACACTGATGGTTAATGTGCATGAAGTTGCATGAAAAGGCTGAAGAGATGGAGTATGCAAAGCCATTTATGTGTGAAGTCTGCTCCACCATCAGTAACTTAAGGTGGTTGAGGTAGATGCACAACCTGTTTGTTCACTATCCTTAATGTTCTTACAGTACAGTGCAGTTTGGGCACATTTGGATTAAACTCATTTTTTTCTATTGTATTCCTAAGAGAAAGCACAAGAAGTAGAGTTATTTTAGGAGTAAAATAAAGCGAGGGTTGCAACTTTATATTCAACCCTAAATGCGTGCATATTCAATCTTTTCATTTCCATATTATATTGCATGTGTGTGATTGTGTAATGGTGAATAATAGATGAATTGTGTCAATATGAGAACAGTTTGATTGAGGTTGTGTGGCTCAGCTATGGGAGACCACGTTACTGTCGATGCTGTCGTGGAGGTTTTTGAGAAGAGCTGTTAGACAACACCTGTCTGACTGTTTGGATGCCAGCATTAGAAAAGCTCAGCTGAGCTTTTGGCATGTTGTCACTTTTACAGTAAGGGGAAGGAATCTCCCATATTCCTGTGCGTTTTGAAACCTGTTTTTTTTTCTTCTTCTAGAACTGATTATTTTTTTTTAACTCAGAGGATAAATGTGACTAATGAAACGGGGCAAATGTCAGGTTTTGTGTCTGATCTGTAATAAAACTAACTTTTTAGATGTTGTCAGCTGCCATGAAGGGACATATTAGTGCTCTGTATTATTTGGTACGTGCACAATTTGAGCGACAGTATTTCCAGTTGACAGAGGTCACTTGGCAGATGCAGGTTTATAGCCTCATAATGAACCGTGTTATTGAGTGACAGCGACGATTTCTGCACATACCTGTTATTATCTTCGTGCTCCTCTGTATCCCAGCCCTCTCTTGAGGTGTTTGCCTGCTGCCACAGCCTCTCATTGTCACATTATTGCTCCCCCCCCCCCCGTTCGGGCTGTGTAAGCACCGTTTGCCTGTTAAGCGGCAGCTGCCAAAATAGCAGCTCCTCTCGCTTTTATGCCTGAACACATCTCAGGCCTGCAGAGGGAAGTTGTGCTTGTCCAGACAGCTGTGTGCCTGGGGCTCAACAGGGACATGGTCATCACATTCTTATTAACCCAATGCATTTGGAGCTAAACAGACAAGGTATGAGACAACACTTCCAGGACCCTGTGCTGGGTTCATGTACAGTATAGATGTTTCTGTGTGGGTAGCCCTCAGCCAATATGTACCCATGGACCCTCAGCCAATATGTACCCATGGACCCTCAGCCAATATCTACCCATGGACCCTCAGCCAATATCTACCCATGGACCCTCAGCCAATATGTACCCATGGACCCTCAGCCAATATGTACCCATGGACCCTCAGCCAATATGTACCCATGGACCCTCAGCCAATATCTACCCATGGACCCTCAGCCAATATGTACCCATGGACCCTCAGCCAATATGTACCCATGGACCCTCAGCCAATATCTACCCATGGACCCCCAGCCAATATGTACCCATGGACCCTCAGCCAATATGTACCCATGGACCCCAGAAGGGTTATTTGGGGCCAATTCCAATTCCTCCTTTAACCCTCAATCTCAAAATGCGCTCTCCCACCAAGTGTAAGTACTGTTCCAATTCTAAGAACGTTTAAGTTGAAGGCCAAGTTTGAGGGCTGTATCACCCTCAGTATTGAGATTCCACGACACCACCCTTGGGAGCAAGGGTTACCCAGAATGCAGTATTTTCTTTGTTAATGACAAAAATAATTGTATTATTTTAGTTTAGGTCCATTTTATGGATTATTTACCTCATTGTTGCATAACATGTATTTTTTATTTTACGATCTTTTGTCAATAGCGGCTGGTGCGGACAAGCTAGCTATCGTTTAAGTTAGCTAACATTACAAAAAAACTGTCATTTTTCGCAGTGGTAATGTAGTTGTTTTATCAAGATAAAAGTCTATAAAACATGCTTGTGTCGATAATGGTATAAAATGACTGGGCTAATGTCATCTCCCGTAGCCGCAGAGTTGTCTAACGATAGTTATAGCTGGTGTTTACCTTTCATTGAGCCGTGGTATGAGGTGACAGCTGACTATGGTTGTGTTATTTATACAGATATTTGTTTGATAGCTTTAAGTGAAGGAATCATTTACAGATAGTCCACAACAATTTAAAAAACGTGGAGCTGATGGACCAGTGGATGATGGCTGTGTTTGTGGTTTATGATTAAACAGGCAGGATTAACAGGGCAAATATTAAAAAATAAATAAAGTTGTGTTTCATTTTAGGGACTACATTTAAGGGGTGTCCCATTTCTAAGTCACACATAGCCCTTAGCATTTAGTTTTGAGGGCTACTGATTGAGGGTTGATATTGAGGGTTCAGGGAGGAATTGGAATTGGCCCTTAGGCTGCATATTAAGGGTCCCATGTGGGTTTGTCCATGGTGACATCACATGTGTTTGCTCATATTACAATTACAATCACAATATCTTTATTGTCATTGAAATTAAGGTAGAGCTCTCGGGTTCAGTGTAAGAATTTTCAGAAAGGCAACAAAAATCATTAACCCCCCCCCAAAAAAAAAAAAAAAAAAAAACAAAAAACAAAAAAACCCAAAACAAATATCAGTAAAAGGTCCAGTTATGTACATTAACCCTTTGATGCACGAATAATGGAAACCTTAGTGAATATTTTTTTTCTCAAGTGTTTTTATTCCTTGTCAGGCATGAAAAAGTAATGTGATTGAAATATTTTTAATGAACCTATTTTTTTATGGAGTTACAAAAATATCCACTCAGCTGGACAACAGCCTTGAACCAAAGAAACGTGTATTTAAAATGCAATATCAGAACACTATGAAATAAAACATTTTTAATGCAGTTTTTGTTTAAGAAGAGACTGTTAATTACAGTCTAATAACAACAGGCATTGGATTTACAGGTAAACATGTTAGTACAGATCAGGTATTAAGAACAGACCAGTTACAGTAATGATATGAACTGACTGATATGGAACTAAAACAACAAAACCAATGAATATATAAGAGAACAACTGCAGAAGAACTGTCCACTGTAGTTACCAGTATTATGCATCAAAGGGTTAAGGTAGAGCTGTCAGGTTTAGTGCAAAAATTTTCAAAAAGCCAACAAATATCAGTTAAAAAAACAACATATATCACTGAAAGGTCCAGTTAATTACATTAAAAAGTAAAGTATTGCAGTCTAAGATATTTATAAAATAGAATTTATGTGAAGAAGGAGAGCAAATGACATGAACGATAAATGTTGTGGCATGAATAGTGCGAAAAAAAAGACATATTTTTTTTAGATCTTTGATTCTGGTAGTTCCCAAAAAAATGTGGGGCCACCATGGAAACTGCAGACACTTATATACAGCCTACATATAACCCTTCTGGGGCCCATGTGGACATACAGGCTGGGCTTATGCATTGCATGTGTGTACAGTATGAGTAAAGATGCAGCAGCTTTAGTTGTTCTGTGTGTGGCCCATTGTTGAAAGTTTGCAAAGATGACTAGATTTGTTCCACTGAATGCAGAAACACCCGCCAGGCTTCACCATTCACCATAGGTATTAGTAAGTCATGTCTGCTAACCCACATACCGTGCTGACCGTCATGCTTGAATAAACACTGATAGCTTTGCAAAGCTTCAGAGACGACCCGACAGGTTTGGACAGTTGGACATCTGTTTCTGTTGGGCACACTTGACAGGATTTTAGCTTTGCAATTCATCAAATATCCCATAAAATGTTGATTAAAGGATGTATTATTGATGATGAATACATATAAGCCTAACAGAAAAATCAACCTGTTCCTCTATTGGCTTTTTATCCCTTGTCCTCAGTCTACGCTTGTACTAATAGTCTCCTGAGCCTCACTGTCCACAAGAAGTCTTATTGGTTTTTGTAATAGTCGGGCAAATCGAGAGAGAGAGAGAGAGAGAGAGAGAGAGAGAGAGAGAGAGAGAGAGAGAGAGAAAATTGTATATGGGACCATGCACATGTATATAATGTACCTGTAAATTACACTAGTTTTTATTTTATTTTATTTCTGCACAACTGCTTTGTTTGTTTTCTATGCCAATAAAGGTCTTTAAATTGAAAAACAATGAGAGAGAGAGAGAGCGAGAGAGAGAGAGAGAGAGAGAGAGAACTGGAAAGAGGGAGACACCACGTTATTCATTGTAGCAGAGCAATTTACTCCTGGCATAGTTTTTAATGACTTTTTCAAAGCTGTGACTTGCATGGTTAATTCATCTGTGTAAGACGCCGTCAAATTTAAAACATACTTGGCCCTGAGAGCCTGTGTGGTTATTGGTGCTGTTTCTTGCCAATAAAAATGTGTGTAATGAGGATGTGATATGCAGCTACAGATGAACTGTCACTGGTGTTTTCTTTTGTGGCTTTTTTTTTTTTTTTTCACACATAATAAAAAGACATTTTGGAGTTGGACGGTGATGCAGCGTATGTACTGTAGCGTGTGTGACAGAAAAAGCAGGTGTGAGGTGATTTTCCACGTAAAATGAAACAAGGGGAAAAATAGTGTGATGTGAGTGCATGACTCTTAAGAGTGGATTCTTAAGTGGGTTTTTGTGTGGGAAGGAAAGCTACAGGTGAGTCATTCTTTTTACTTGAAAGCAGGTTTTGCATGTGTGAGAGTAAGCGGGAGAGAGAGAGTGTGTGTGTGTGTGTGTGTGTGTGTGTGTGTGCGTATTCACAAAGCTGACCTGTGTTGCTTAAAGGTAGTGTGGGTGGGCTCCCATCATCATTTGAGTGAAATGTAACCCTCTAGAAATAACTCTTTCTCAGCCTGCTACATTGTACTGAAGAGCTTCCCGCTGTGTGCGTGCATGTGTCGGAGTGTGTGGACGTCTGGCATTCCCTGTTGTGTTTAAGAGCACTGGCTGAGAGATGAGAGGTAATTATAGAAGCGTGGTGCAGTAATCTCCTCTTCCACCTCACAAGCCACACTCAAAAGGAATCATATCACCTACACACACACACACACACACACACACACACATAATGGCTTCCCCATATATGCATGCAATCATTATCTCAACCTTGTCTTGTCTTTTTTCCCCTTCTCTGGGTTCTTGAATATTTTCTAAAAGTAAATCAGTACTGCTTCAGAGCGAGTCTCAGCCACACTTTGTTCTGTCTGATTAGAACACTATGCATCATCTCATTTGTGAAAGAGCTCGTACTTTTTCCATTTTGTATTGAAAATATTTGAGATATGTTGCATTGTTATCTTTCAGGAGATCTCTTTATTTGTTTATTATTAAAATAAAAAAATTGGAAGTTAGGTGTTTAACTCTCAGCTTTTATTTATTTATTCATTTATTATTTTTATTTTTTTAGATTTTCTACTTATCTGTAGTAAATCATCTGTGTTCAAGTTGGATAATTAAGCACCTGAGGGAGAATATGTTTCATTTGTTGAGTTTTGTTTTTCAAATTCCAGACTCAGACATCAACATGAGGTGCCAGGCACAACAAACCCCGCCCCTCTGCACCTATTATAGTTTATTTTGGTATAACTCCAGCTGATGTCATTATGTCATCATTCAACTGAATATATGTGACTATAAGTTTGAAGTAAACTAATGTTGATGTAAATTAATGATTTCGAGATGTTTGAAATTTTGTCCATTATAAGAAAATGGGGGGGGTTCAAAAATTTTTTTTCCCCTTAATGTAATGTTATCTATTCTGAGTGTAAATGCAATTGATAAATCAAATTTGGTATGATTTCAACCAATAGTTTTGCAGCTACAGGTATTTGAAGCTTCATACATTATAAATAAATGGGAAAAAAAAAAATTGACTTACTTTTTCCAAAATGTACTCAGATCTATTCTGGGTCACTGGCAATGTGTAAACCCAATTTAGTATGAATTCAACAAATAGTTCTGTTGCTATAGAGTGTTAACAAACAAACAAACAAACCAACAAAGAAACACAATGTCCCTTGCGTGCTGAGATTTTTAAAAAAGAGAAAAGAAAAGAAAAGCAGGCTGAATATGCTTTAAATTGTACAAACTTATCAAGAGAATTTGGTATCAAAGGCTGTAAAATGGATTTTTGCATAAACCATAGACTTTATATAAAAATAAATGAGGTGACAAAGCATGATTTTAACCTGGAAAAGATAACAATAAAAGTCACAGCTACAGGAGCTACCATATTGATTCTGTGATAGTAGCTCTGGGCCTTATTCATGTTGAGGTTGTACACTTGTTGTTACACACTACACTTTCCTGATGGCAATGGTGTCTCACTACTGCGTCCTGAAATGTACATCCTCAATGAGGAAAAAAATCATACCATGGACAGAACTTCCATCATTTCCCCAAAGATAAGGCACTATGGCATGAATGGATCAAAAACGTAAAGAGGGATCCTGTTCCATATTTCACAGTAAAGTAAGGATAATTATGTCCACTCAGACCCCCCCCTTTCTCTTTATCTCTCTCGTTTTCTCTTTCTCGCTCTTGCTATTTCTCTCTCACTCTCTCTGTCTCTCTCTCTTTCTCGCTATCTCTCTCTCTCTCTCTCGTACTCTCTTGCTCTCGCTATCTCTCTCTCTCACTCTCTCTCTCTCGGTGCGTAAACACAGACCAGACGTAAACCATACTTGGCTGCTGCAGGTAAGACAGTTGTGGTGGGCTGACAAAACAAAAGAAAGTGACAGACACATCACGTGTGTGGAAATACTTCACCTTAACAGAACACACAGCCATCTAAAGAGGCATCCGCTAGCTAACCTGAGTGATATGAGCAGCAGCGCAGACATCGCGCATTACGACAACAAGCTCTTTTTTTCCAAACATACTTTAAACTTTTTGCACTTAATATGAAAAGTGAGGTGTCTGGACAGTCCGGTTTTAGAGCCGTGGGTCTAGACCAAATGCAAACCTATGTTCACGTACTGATGTTGTGCAGTTAAATTTACCAGAAAACTCAAGGTGTTAGCCTTTGTTTTGTTGGGGTTAAAATGTTGATGCTTGTGTCTTGTCAGTGGACATTGTTACGTTGCAGTGAACTTTAATATAAGTTGCTCATTGCTGGATAGACATGTGTCCGTGTTTTGTTTTTTTTATTATTTTTTTAGCCGTGTGTCTGTGTTGTTCCTCAGCTGACAATGTGATGATGTCATCACAACCCATCGACTCAAGTTCGACTTTACTGACAAATAAGTAGACTTGAAAAAAACTGAAGTCGTTACTGCCGTAGAATCATGTGTGTTTGTCAGATTAACTGCAGTGATCACATTTCCCACTCGACAGCAGTCAGCATAATCCTTTACATTCATTGCACACACACACTAATTAAATCTACTGTGGTCAATGTAACTTATAACCTAATCTACAGTTGACTCATTCCCAGGCCAGCTCCTGGAGATGCCATCAAGCGAGTATCAGATTAATTGATTATAGATCATTGATTAGACACACTGGATGTTCAGCTATGTACGTACCGAGCTTGAAGTCAGTGCAGACCTCTATCACAGCTGAAGAACAAAGCCAGGAGCGAGGCCAGATGTGTCAAGGTGAAGGTTATTAGCTGGTCTCATGATTTACAACCCTTGACTGATGCCGAGTCTCTGAAGTGAAAATTTACAATTGGTAGAGTGAACCAACTCGAAGGGAAAGATTGGCTTTATAATCGGAGTTGTCAGAAGAAGTTTGGCCCAGACTTGCCTCCTTGGCATGACAGTTTTTGCGGCTGCTGGAATGATAATAGCCACTGGCATTAATTAAAAGCCTTGATTTAATGTGTCATCTGACGTGCCAAGGACATTTGACATGTTGCTTCACTAGGGTTCCTCTCTGGGTTCCTAAGGCTGGCTTTCTCCTGGAAGGTGCCAGAGCTGCTGATGTGAAATGACTGGATTTCTCCACAGAGGCAAAGGCTTGGAGTAGTTCACTTAGGAGTATCTGTCACATCATTTACATCAGTGAAAGAACGAGGGAAGAGGTGATAATGGAAGGTGGAAAAGAAGGAGTGGAGGAAGAGGCAAATGAAGGACAGACGCAAGGAGAAAACAAAAATTAGGTTGCAGACAATGTTGCATTAGCCAGGCAAATCCCAGTTATGTTCTTTGGTTGTCTGTGGGTGTTTTTTGCCCTATTACAGAAATTCTCCCCGCCAATCATATCCCGCTAATGCACACTTTCCATCAGCGGACTTCGGTAATGATACGGGAGCTTTCCAGATGACATGTCTGGCTCTTTTTGACATTCAAATGTGTGCCTCTGAAGTTAAAGTGAATTGGATGTTTACGTACAAGTTTGCGTAATTGCTCATCCATCCTTCCATCCTTTACTGTCCTCTCTCTAATGTCCCTACTTTATTTCTAAATAACCTGACTGACAGTCCCCATTTAAGCTCACTCTCTCTTCTTCTCTGTCTCTATCGCACAGCCTCACCGCCCCCTCGCTCTGTCTCCACTCTCACAAATCAGATTATATAATAATATCATATATATTTCTGTCTAACAATGTCTTCGGCGTCTCACTTTCAGTGTCCTGATTCATCCTGCCTCTCCTTCCATGTTTTCTTCTTGAGTGTACTCTGATACCATTGCCTTCACTTCTTAGCTTCCCTATTGTCCATCCTTGACCTCCTTAACCCTTCTCCCATTTCTCCAGCTCTTTTCTGCCACGGTGGGACCGTAGCTTAATGAGGCTAGAAGCCAGAATCAATCCTAACGAGTTTTAATCTTTGACCAAATCTACGGAGGGCTGGGCGATCGTTAATTAAAATAAGCTCCATGCACCTCTCTCTCTTGGCCTCCCTCCTGCTCTTTCTCCCCTTCTCTGTAAATAAATTCATTTATAAATGCCCACTGGGGGAGGAGGAGGATTTAGAACAAAGCAACGGGAGATGGGAAGAGAAGAATTTGGCTGGGAAAAGATGATGAACTTTTCCGATTGATGAAGGAATTTATAGATGGTGGCACACAAAATTAAAAGTTGCATGGTCTTCAAAGGTCATCCAAAAATGGTTATGCAATCAAGGACTAACTTCAGTTAGTCCATGAGAACAAATCAGACAATACAATATGGATGTAAGAACTGAAGTAATTTTGGTTATTATGGGGGCTGTCAAATAATTAACATTTTTAATGAGATTAATCACATGGTTGCTTTGGATTAATTTTGATTAATCATGGTTAAAATAATTTGTTGATTCATTGTTTCCCACAAAGTACACAAAAACATACTAAAAAACAAAAAAATACAGAGAAAATAATATACAAAACATGCCAAAATCCACTAAACCCCCCCCCCCAAAAGATAAACAAACAAAAACGAGTATTTAGAGAGTGCCTAATCTCGCCCTTATTTTGTGCCAATCTCAAATTTCTGTTCTTGTTCTTGAACCTGTTCTTGAATTAGAGCCAATAATGTGATTTTGACCTTTCTGCTAAATACAACCTTGACCTTTGACCTTTATTCAAGTGGTGCATTGCATCTGATGTGCATTAGCTATATGTACAGTATATGCTCATGTAATTACATGATGATATCTCAAGTATTCACTGAGTTATAGCATGATATGTCTCCGTGGATACACACACACACACACACACACACACACACATGCGGATTACAATAATCCCTCCCAATCAATGTTGGCCAACATTAAAAAGTGATGAAATATCCAAAACCTAACCACCAAAAAATGTTAAAAAAATTCCAAAATATATGGACAAATATCAATATATGTGCAATAAACATATTTATTCAACACATTTAACAGCTGAAAAAAAATCAACTGTAAACAAGTATAATCATGATGATGGATTAATCTGTGTTAATGCGTTACTTTTTACAGCTCTAGTTAAAAAAAAATATGGAAAATGGCTAGATACCAACTCTGGAATTAAACTCTTCTGAGCAATTTTTGTTATCATTATATTTGTGTGTTATTATTTCATTAATCATATCATTGTATTTGTATTCATGGGATGGCTGTGGCTCAGTTGGTAGAGTGCGTCGTACAATGATTGAAAGGGTTGGTGGTTCGCGTCCCGGCTCTGGCTGTCCACAAGTCGAAGTGTCCTTGGGCAAGACACTGAACCCTGACTTCGGCTCCCAGTAGGACTGACAGAACCTTAGAAACCTACTGGTGTGTGAATGGGTAAATGTGAGGCTAATGTAAAGCACTTTGAGCATCATGAAGGTGGAAAGGTGTTATTTTAATGGCAGTCCATTTACCATTTTACCATTTACAAACAAATATACCTTTAATTGTGAAAATGAAAATAAAACAAGGGTGGTCTAATAATTTCCACTGCAACTACTGTATAGTTCTACAAGAGTCTAGTATTGCCTGCTTGTCAGAGACGTTTCTCAACAAGCAATAGATTGATTGACAGGAAGTGTCAGTGAGCATGACAGTGCCTCATGTCATTCATTGTGAGTCTCTCTCCCTTCACTGTACTCTCACTCACAACATCTGATCTACATTAGAGAATGGTTTTGTGTCCAGTAGCTCAGCCATTCTCCATTAGACTGATACCAAGTCATCAGTATGGAGAAGAGGACAGACCAGACAAACAGTGTTACTGTGTATTACTACATAGGTTACAGACCTCTTCCCCTTTATTCATGCCATTTGACTCATGTAATAGGTGTTTGTGCGGTAAGGGAGAAAGTCCTCCGCTGGCAGGGGTTACCGGCCTCCGTGTCTTGGATTGAAGATGGGGGATGACGGGGGGTGTGCTTACGTTCTGTGTGTGTGTGTGTGTGTGTGTCTGTGTAAGGGATGTCTGAAGGACATGCAAGCCTGCTATCGACTAAGGGTTTCAGGCTAAAGGATGTCTGGAGGAGTTGGTAGGTGTATGTGGATGTGTGTGCTAATATATTTCTCATTTTTCTGTTACAATTTACTTCTTCATTCAGGTAGTGGATGTTTGAAAATGTGATATTTCTTTGTGGTGGAATGGTCATAAGACAATGATAGATGTGTATGAGGTATGCGAGAACACACAACCAATAAGTGCATGGGCCTTAATGTTCCACTAATAATGCGAATAAAAGCTTAATCAAAACAAAAGCTCCTCATAAACCACCTGAATTGTTAGAGGCTGGACTGATTGGACTATACATTCTCATTCCCAGCTCATCACATACTGACAGTGGGTCATTTTTTCACGCAGTGTATCCAGACAGGGTTATTTTTCAATGCATAGTATTTATTTACTTGTTTGGGTTTTTTTTTTCTGACCTATGTTGGTGCTGTTTTCCAATGTACAACACTGCCATGTTTATCATGGGTGCTTAGTTAAGAATAAGGAGAAAAGCCTTGTGTGAGGGACGAAAGTAGAAATGAAATAGGAAAAATGCACAATGAGAAGAGCACTCTGAGACCGCAGACCTCCGCCAAGGTAGACCCCCCCCCCCCCCCCCACCCCCACCCCGATCACCGCCAAAATGAAATCACTTCTTCCTGTTCACATTTCCAACATATCCTGAAAATTTCATCAAAATCCGTCCATACGTTTTTTAGTTATCTTGAACACAAACAGACAAACAGATAAACAGATAATGCCGGCAAAAACATAACTTCCTTGGCGGAGGTAATTAAACAAATGTCTGGTCTTTGGCCCATGTTGTCAGTTCTAAATGTCTATGTCCGAACGCCTGACTCAAATTAACTTAGCCATCAGGTGTTGTGCTTCCACTCTGCAGACGAGAAGAAATAAGACAAACCGAATCCTATGACACAAATTGTTCTAGCTTTTCATCCTATCTCTAAGGCTGAGCCCGACCACCCTGCGAAGGAAACTCATTTCAGCCACTTTTAGTCATGATCCAAAGTTCATGACCATAGGTGAGGGTCAGAACGTAGATAGACCAGTATATCACCTTCTGGCTTAGCTCCTTCTTCACCACAACAGATTGCTTTACCACTCACATTAATGTGGGTGCCGCCCCAATCCGCCTGTCAATCTCCCGCTTTATCCTTCCATCACTCGCTTCACACTCGGTCGCGAACCTAGTGGCCGCTGCTCGATGGAGTTAAGAGGACGATGTCATCTGCAAAAAGATGAGATCCTCCCACCACCAGGGCCGTGCAGAGACCTTTGGTAGGGCAGGGGCTCCCTTTTTTTTTTTTTTTTTAAAAAAAAGGGCACATAAAACAACATTTTCAAATGAGTGAACTTTATTTAAAACAAAATTTCAATAACAACTCAATGTCTGTGTGTAAACGTGTGTGTGTGTGTGTGTGTGATGTCCCTCTTTTGATGCTACATATGGTCTTCAAAGCAACAGTTTTCAGCTTACCATGTTCTTAAAAATGTCTACACATGCGCCTTCGAAGAGTCCAGTTAACATGTGACTCATGAATCTGCAAGATATTTACATATTATTTTCCAAATGTATAATTTCACATATGATAAAGGACACATTGTGGGGAACTGTGCTGGCGGAACTCATTTGTTTTTAAAAAATACAAAATAGCTCCCCTGAAAAATCTGTCCTTGTCAGAAGGGCAGTTTGGATGTCAATCAGCTAAGGGGCAGGTGCCAGAGCCCCTGTAGCACCCCTTCTCTGCACCTTGCCTGCCATTGAACTCGACTCCCTCCCTGACCCGGCTGCGCCTAGAAATTCTGTCCATGCAAGTTATGAACAGAACCTCAGATGGAAGAGGAGACAAACTGCAAAAATCTAAATCTTATCAAATGTATTTTTCTAATTTCTAGTCAAAATATCTTGTCACACTTAAAATAATACACTGTTTTCACCTAAAGAGGACATTTTCATTGAGATATAAGAATGTAGTATTTTTAGAAAATACATCTTAAAAATCCTATTTCAAGAAAGTGAAAGTGAATCTTTACAAGATTTCTTGAGATAAGATTTTCAAGATCTATTGTCTAAAACTTCCTCTTCATGTGATTATGTCTTATTTTAAGTATGATAAGATATTTTGACTGAAATTGAGAAAAACATGCTTGGTAAGAATTAGATTTTTTCCAGTGAACATCCCCCCCAAAAAAATCAGGAAAACAATCATTCCACATTTCCATAGAGTGCTCCTTTAATCTTGTCTGTTTTAGACATAAACGTTTTTCATTTTTGGCTTCAAATCGTGTAGAGGCATAATGGTGCAGTTTAAGTCTCTTTTTCCTCCTCCGACGCCACCACAAAAGGCACATTAATTTTCTAGTAAAGAGACACAATATGCACCGTGCACATCTACTCCTCCCTCTACTGAAATGCCCTCATCTTTCATGTTACTAGCTTCCTGTTTTAGGAAGCTAGTAATCTGGATCTGTCCATTCACTGCAGAAATGTTACATTCATCATCAACTCCAGGCCCCATGGTGGCAGTAATGCACCCATAAGCTGTTTTTTCACCCACACATAAACTACTACATAATGAGAAGAAGTAAAGCAGCAGCATTATCATAATATTCAAGGCAGAGATATGCAAAATCCTAAACCCAGCATGCAAAAAAACCCCAAAAAACAAATCAGGAATAATCATGGCAAATATACATGGAGTGTTCATTTAATCTTGCCTATTTTAGGTTTAAATATTTATAATTTTTGTTGGCTTCAAATTAGAAAGAGACATTCCCAACAGTGCAGTTTTCATCTCTTTTGCCTCCTCTTATGTCACTGCAAAAAGCACATTCATTTTCTAGAAAACAGACACAATCTGCACATCTACTAGTCCCTATACTAAAATACCCTCATCGTTCATTTTACCAGCTTCCTGTTTTAGCAGCAAACACTTCTGGATCTGTCTATTTCCTTCAGAAATATGATATTCATCCCATTGCATATTACTGATACGGGAGTAGTAAGGTTCAGGATCAGTTGGCACTAGGTTTCTAATGTAGGGCACAGTTTAATCTTATGCTGTGCTAATGACAGAGATTGGTTCTGTCGGTCCGAGTAAATCAATCCGGGTTAATATCCGCTTCTACACCATGACTGTACTGGCCAAACTGGAAATTGACCCAACTCTACTCTGAACTTAAACTGACTTCATTCTTATATCCTACGAACTGAAAACTGACACTACATGGGTACTTCAGGTGTTGATAATGGACACCACAGTTAGTCCAAGTGTCTGTTTGAGATGACTTGGGAGTATATATATATATCCATATAGTGCTCACTTTGTACTCTTTGCCCATTTTGATATTTAATCCAAATGTTTCTGTGGTTTGAAAAACATTCTTTCTTTCTATTCTACAGCTGTACAATATATAGTTTGAACATCGACATTGCAGTGTACGTGTGTGCAATAGTCACATGACAGGTCGTGTAATGTAGGAGACAAATGAGCTCAACATTTTCTAATCCAATTTCAATAGAACCCGACACACACTGAACACATCACAATCATTCTGAACCAGTTTGGAGTGAGTCACTGGTAACAAGACTGAAAAATGAGCAACAGACAAGAGAAAATCACTCAAAACCAACAAGAGAAAATCACCCAAAACCAACAAGAGAAAACCAAAACCAAGGCTTGGTGCCAGAAGGAAAAGGAATGTGGAATTATTACTAGTTTTTTTATTTTGTAATAAAAATTTTTTAAATACATTTGGATTTTATTTTATTTTTTTAATTGTTCATTAATTTTATTTAATTATTTCAACTACAAGAAGGATGATACTGAAATATATGTTCTGTGTCACAGCTGTTATATACTCCTACTGATTTTTTCAGATCGCAATATATATATATATATATATATATATATATATATATATATATATATATATATATATATATATATATATACACCTTGCAGGGTTAAAAGGATTTCAATGTCATTTTTTTTCCTTACATTTCGTAGCCCCATTCTGTACCTGTTTTCTCCATATTAAGGTAATGGGATTGCTTTCCTGGAGGGATGAAAACATGGCTAAAACTGGGCCAACTGTTTTGTTGGATTTTACTGGAATCTAACAAATCACCTATTACCAAAATAAAAAAAAAAGTCTGTCAGGTTTTAGACAGATTAGAAGCTTCACACTGGGCAGATTAACACTGTGATTAAATGTGTTTTTGTCAAATCATTTCATTTAGTCTTTATGTAAACAGTTTTGTTGGAATGTCTAATCAACAGAATCTTAATTAGTCTGAAGAATACATGTTAATTCTCTATGTCTACAGCTAATACAGACTGTTATTTACTGTAGCAGCAAACGGGCCTGCTGGGGACTTTCCATTATGATTGTTCCTCAGTAATAACCTCACTGTGATTGATAGCTCAACTGAGAGTGATAACGACAGATGTGAGGCTGATTAGCCAAACCTTGGAGTTAGAATCTTGTCAAAGCTAGAACCTTGTTGACTCACACCGCACATAAAAAGAGCAGACACGCACAAACAACACAAACACAGCTCGGACCTGAGGGACGGCAGTGTGGAGGTAACCTGAAGTCGGTCTTACAATCAATCAGCTACTTCTGACAGAACTTTGGACAAGCTCTATTCAATAATGCACACACAAATATACACACACAATCACAGCTGTGAAAGACAAAAGGCGCAGTGGTCAAAGCTTGGTCAATATCTGTCAGTTAGCCCTCTTGTCAGAATACACATAATATCTCCCACTGCACACATTGAGCTGATGGGCAAGTCAGACTGGGTTTAATAGACACAGTTGTCCACTATTTCCAGCCAGTAGTAAGAGGAACGGATACTTGGTTCATGTCATAAGTCAACAGTCAGGAGAGGTCAGTATGGATTGTAGATATTGTGCCAACTTTTTGAAGGATAATGGGAAACAAAATTTGAACACTTGTCTTTTTAAAGGAATAGAAATAGTCTCTCAAAGCTGGAAATAGACCTCAACACAACAACACACACACACACACACATATATATATATATATATATATATATATGTCTAGATAGATGAGACCATAAATGGCACAGAATATAATGAATCATGAAAACAACACAACAGAGACTATGATTAGAGGTACGTCGCTATAGCAACCCTTGAAATCCATGTGTTCCTGGTGTTCCTGTGTGAAAATAGAAATAGACATCTTTCAAACAGTCGCCAGATTTGGTGATGTGTGTGTAAAATACAAACATAGGTATATAGATATGGATACGATGGTACAGTGACAGACGGTAAAGAAAGAGTGAGCAGAAAGTGAGGTGAAGTTCAGCGTTTCATCATTGTGTTATCGCCTGTTATTCATCGTCTGCACGATTCGTACTAATAAGAATGAGGAATAAAAGCTATTATTATTATTATTAAGTGTTTATGACCAAACTTCAACAAAGAAATTGAAGGTATGAAATACAAATTGGATACATATAGATACTGAAATGTAAAATCCACACATGAAAAGACATTCACATGTTCCTGGCAAATACAATATTCATTAGGGACATGATTTTGTTCCCTCTCGCTTTTGTAAAATAGCATCACCCACTCTTTGCTTGCTGCTCTCAAAGCCTCTGTGGTTCTAAAAGGCACACAGCACCTCCGTTTTCTTATTTTTATTATTCATACCATTATTATTAATAGCAAGAACAATCAAGAAATCCAAACCAAGTGTCTTATAAATGTTGTATTTCTGGCCATGAGTATTAAAGCCATGGTATTCTTCACATTCTGTTTGGGGATCATTGTTCTACTGTACCATTGGCTTTGATTTCATAGTCTTTAAGTATGTTGTATGCTTTTGTCATCTTTACACAGAGCTGAAATTATTTGGATTCTGTTAAAAAAAAAAAAAAAAATCTCCTGGACAATATGATATTGTCCAACATCATTAACTCCCTGGCAGGTTTATCTGCCTGTACTCTGGCTCCAAAATGGCTGCCATTGCCACTGCTTTCTGTCAGCCTGAGGCCAGGTTGTCACAGGGGACACTTCTTGACAATTTGGTCTTTATCGCTCTCTGAAGAGATGCTGAAGTCAGCCAAATCCTCACCCGACTATGTAAATATGCACACTGTGACATGGTAGAAGGCCCTATTGAATTTTGGAGGCCACGATATGGTTCATAGTATCATAATTGCACGAAAACAGGGTCTTTAGAAGCATTGAAATGCTGAGCTTTGAGTTTTGTGTTTCATCTCCACAGTGCTGTGTCGTCCTGTTTCCTTCCTCTACTGTTTGACCAATCACGGCAAACTGCACACTTGTATATTCTCAAGACACGGATGTTACATTTTGAACAACATAGAGATGTACTGGAAATGCATTTACTTTAACAATCCTTACTCCACAAAAGTCACTCAAGGTGTTTGCTTTTTGGCTGCGGGGCCTGAAAAGCCTAATCCCCCCCCCCCTTTTATCTCCCTCTGGCACTGGTAAACCAATTACTCACACTCCAACCTGACGTTCCATAAGTGCTTCTCCCCAGGCACCGAGGCCCGGCTCCAGAATTTCATAAGAGTTAATAGAGTATCCTAATGAAGTCACACACACAAACATTCACACACAGGCTCATACGGGCTGGTTTGATTGATTGTTGGAGTGACAGTTGTGACAGCAATGGGATGGTTGGCGACCATGAGCAGTACAGCCACTGACATAACCATCAGAGGTGAACCCACACCTTATGTTATATAAACAATGATGAGAGAAGAACCAAGAAGGCATGTGATTAGAAACCATACGGTATTATATGTAAGACAGAAAACAGGAGAAGTTTGACACAAAAAAAAAACCCAGTCAGTTATTTTTAAAATAGTCAGTAAAGAACCTAAGCTCTTTGTTAAACACACATAAATTATAGAAATACTGTATATTTGCTGACTATATTTCTGTAGGTGTAAAGTTTTTCTTCTATACCAGAGGTGACAAACTAGTTCAGGGGTCATGTACAGACCAATTTAATCCCCAGGTATGCCTGATCAGCAAAATAATAGTATTTGGATTCCAAATGACTCTCTTTGTTATAGTGCAAAAACATCTCATTATAAAATCATGAACCCTTCACACACAAAAAGAGAAATAAGTAATATCATGTTTCAACTTATCATTTATACAGATTGCAGTCAATCTACAAATACATTTAGGAACAAGACTAGAAAAGCACTATGACAGTGGAAACCTCCTCCAAGGCAGACTCCCCCCTTCAAATGAAGAGAGGTTTTGCCAGAGTTTGTTTGTCTGTTTGTCTGTCTGTTAGTTAGCAAGATAACTCAAAAAGTTATGGACGGACCTTGATGAAATGTACAGGGTAGGTTGGTAATGGGGAGATCTGGAAATGATTAGATTTTGTTGGTGAACCGGGGTCAACATAACTCAAAAACTTATGGATGGATTTTGGATTTCAGGATGTGTTGGGACTGTCACAAGGAACAAATGATGACATTTTGGTGGTGATCCGAAAGAGATAATGGAGTCTGGATCACTTTGAAATGTATTCTCCATTTACCACAATGTAAAATTTCAGTGAACCAGAATCCAGGATCTCTTCTGGATCACCACCAAAATTGAATCATGTCTTCCTTGTGACACTCCCAACCTACTCTGTAAATTTAATCAAAATCTGTCCATAGGTTTTTGAGTTATCTTGCTAACTAACAGACAGACAGACAGACTGACAAACAAACTCCTACAAAAACATAACCTCCTTGGTAATCATGAACCCTTCACACACAAAAAAAGAGAAATAAGTAATATCATGCCTCAACTTATAATTTATACATGTGCATTACAGATTACTACAAATACATTTAGGAACAAGAATAATATAATATAAAATAATACTACACTTTTGGAGAATTGGAACTAAAATGAGTTTAAAAATGATGCATATTCATCCTGGTCTTATGTTTGACAACCCAGTCTGTTGGAAAATTATCATACCTTGGATTGTTTTTACTAATTGTCACATGAGAAATGTAATTTTTAAAGGTTAAATATTAGATTTAAATGTGCTTGTATGAATTTCATATTGTGGTGTAAGCCCATCGTTTGTTGCTGACTCTTTCTAATGTTAGTACTGGACAATATTGAGGAACAAAACAAGAAATGAACAGAAGTTTAAGGATTTAAGCAAACTTCAGATTCTCTACCGACAAAATGAGTGCAGTGGATGTTGAGAACTGCTTACACAAACTTTACTTAAGCACACTCACATATTACATATTGAACATTTGTGATAATGTAATACTGGTAATTAGAGTATCCTCACAATTAGAACTTTTTGGACATCAATCTGATCACGTAATTATTGTCAGACAATGTATATCCCTCATTAACAACTCTGTCATTATACAAGTGTGAGTCCATAGGTCCAACTTCTGCAGAAAACTACATTTATACAAAATATTTGTATCATTATTTTCTATCTTGAGTTGTGACAGTAGGTTTTTTTGGGCATAAACTGCCCCTGGAGTTCAGCTGTGGCAACCATCCAGGTCTGTCCTTGGTGTCCTGCTGGGAACGCATTTTGACACCTAGTCATTATCTTTACTCTGTAGAAATGTAAAAGTCAGCCAATTTCTCAGCCACATCCAGGTAATTATATTTTTCGCTGGCATTTTCCAATGCACTTTGAAAAGCCCAAGGCAGACAGGACAGAGATGAAAACACACAAATAGGATCCACTAAATTGAGGGTATGAATTACTTTTATATTTATGAAATGTATTAAAGATGATGGGTGACTAAAAATGTCTTGCATGCATTGATGTATTTAATCGAGTTGTTATGCCTGACCAAGTTTGATATTTAATTCTCGCTCTAAAATTCAAGAGCTGTTTGGCAGTAGTAACCAATTTCTAACCCATCCTTCATGTTATCATATATTTATTAATGTCATTATGAAAAATGTGCTTGGAAAAAGTCGCAGCGTCTGTCTGAAGGTTGTTTTTCGGTCACAATCTCTTTTTTAGAACAACAAGATGTTTTCTGCTAATGAGGATGAATTTAGGAAATGCTGATGCACACTCAGAGAAAGTCATTAGGAAGGGTAATGATTATTAATGAGGCCAGTGTAAAATTCATGTGCTGAAATATGGGCTTGTTGTTTCCTTCCTGTGTGTTCATGACTGCAAAAGGCTCTGTTGGGTTTTGGCATCAAAGAGCACATCACTGATAGTGTATAATGACACTCCTGACTGTGACTGAGCTGGAAAAAGCACAGTTTGAGGACCGAACCAGTTAATTACAGTTGAAATGTTAAGTGCATTCATACGGCTGCAAAGTTATCATGTTGATGTTATTATTATGTATTCATATTTGGACACATGTCAGAGAAGTCCATCCAAATTAATTATTCATGTCACTGTTTCATTTGCTTCATATGTGTTCATAACATTACCAGTTTCTTTTCTACTTTTATTATTTATTTGCTTTAATAGGTTGCTCTCAAATGATGTCACATTGCTATATTGTTAGCACGCGATTTTTCAGATGGAGGGCAGGAAGTGAAGCTGAGTGACTTTTGCATTGGGAAAATGCGTATGTTATGTGTAGTTTACGGCTGCACCAATTGTTCTAACAGAGAGAAGGAAAACATTTTTTTAGAGTACCAAAAATTGCATTCACAAAGGTGAGAAATGGAAAAAGCTCACAGAAAAATGTCTTAAAAAGTGGATTTTAAATCTTCATCTGCAGTCGGGAGGAACAGAGTCTGATAATGCTAATGCTAATGCTAATGCTAATGCCCCTGTCTGCAGCGACCACTTCGTCAGAGGTATGTTGCAAAGCTAACTTTAAATATCAACATTTAACATCATAATATACATATCAGGAAAACATGCTGATAACAGACTGTCCAGAGGCATGTTTTTTTTTTTTTTTGCCCCCAACCTGCCATAGTTACAAACAAGGTCATGCCTGCATTACTTTATTATTCATTCCTGGCAATAGCAAGTCAGTCTTTTTGATGTAGTGCTGTTGTGTGTCAGTAACTATGCCTTGCCAACTATTAGCATAAGTAGGAAGTCAGTGGACGGTGCAGCAAAGGGCACAGCCTTATCTTGAAAAGTACTTGAGCATGTAATGACATCCTGAGTGAGGCACTTATAAAGTCATTGTTTGTAGAAATCTTCACCTACTTCCTTAAAGTAACACGGAGCAAATGAGTGATGTGTATAAATTCCATAACATGTGAAATCATCAATCATTTCATTGTCATGGAGTTTCTCTTCCGTTATTGGCAGTGCTGATCCAGCTAGTCCCGCCCCTTCTTTATTTTGATTGGTTGGTGAGGAAGAAGTGTCATTAATGCAATGTTCCAAAAGTTGAACTCTAACCCTAACCCAGTGGGAGAAAAAAATGCTGTGTGCTGTGGGTGTTTTTGGTCAATGCTAAACACAATAGGATTTGGATGGAAAAAAAGTACAATGCTTCCAATACAAGAACACCTGCCTGTGGACACACCTTCAAGAAAAAAAATTATAGTATTGTGTATCTGATAGACTCATCAGACTCAGGTTTGTCATTCAATTAAGGATACATCATAGAATAAAATATAGTTAACCTGGTCTCAGTTTTGTAACATAGAAGATCCATAAATAAAATATAGAGCAAAATATATAAAAGTATATATAAATATACAAGTATACAAAATATATGAAAGGTAAAAAGGTAGAATAAAAACTACCACAAAAAGTTTCAAAAAATATTATTTTCATCTGCTTATTTGGATGGTTAGTGCGAGCAGCAGCTGACAAAGAACCCCAGACAGCCCTCTCCCCAGGCACTTCCCCCAGCTCTTCTGGGGGAATCCAAAGGCCTACTGACAGATAGAATCCCTCCAGCATGTCCTGGGTCAGCCCTGAGGGCTCCTCCCAGATGGACAAGCTGAAACACTTCCCCAGGGAGGTGTAGGAGAGGCTTCCTCACTAGATGCCCGAGTCCAACAACATAAAGTATAACTTGTTAATATGTGCATTTTGGATCATGCAGCAACAGTACAGTGAACAATGAAATAAAAGTGGCACACTTCTGCTCATTTGGACCAGTGACAGACTACTGGGCCAGTATTCACACACTGGACAATGGGACTTATTTTCAGAGTTGGACCATCAGCCACAAACTTGCTCTTTTGATCCATCCAGAGCTCATCTGAGTGTCTGTGCCTTCTGTAGGTTTCTACATCTACTCTCTCATTTATTTTTCCAATGATTTTCAGTTTGTAGCTACTGGATGTGAACAGTAATGATGAAAATTATGTTCCTATTTTTAGCATCACAGGTTTGGATATTGACTTTTAGTCTATGGTTTATTTATAGATTTAAAAACACAGTAATGGATGGAAAATGGCATTTTATCTGTTAAAAGCTATACAATAATCATAGTTTTTAGGCCTGTCAGTACATATAGTGGCAAAAAATTTAAAATTATTAGAGCATCACAAGTCATCAAAAACAATGGTTATGTAACTACTAACTCCTGTATGTATCATGTGACTAAAACAGACAGAAAAGAAAACATGGAATGAATAAAAGCACTGTTTTTGTCAGTACAATGACATAGATATTGATGTAAGAATTGAAGTGAGGTCATCAAGAAAACATGGAATATGGTGAAATTGCCTCAGCTTACTGTAGACGCATTATTATGCACAACAGAATGGTACTCAATAGGGGGTAATAACATGCAAACCCCCCTCATTTTTATTTAATTTAATAGCACCTTTTGCATTTCAGCTGTTCCCTGTTCTTGGAGAATATACCACACTACTTCCATATATTTCATAGCAGGAAAAAACACATTTATTAGACCATCAACAGTCATCAAAAACAGTGCAAATCCAAACTGCTTTGTGTATCATGTGACTAAAACAGACTGAATAGACAACATGAAATGCCTAAAAGCACTGTTTTTGTCAGTACAACGACATATATTGATGTAAGAATTGAAGTAATTTTGGTTATTATTAAGAAAACATGTCTAGACATCACCTCTGAAATGACACTCATACACTATTTTATGTCATTATCATTAGATTTGTTCAAACAAAAGCACCTTTAGTCGTACCAGGTATTAAAATGAACCAAAAAATTGGAAGAAAACAAGTAGAAGTTGCAGGTCAAACAAGTTGTAAAGTCAGCATTTCAGTTGTTTTGATGAGTGTGTAAAAGAAGAGGGAGTGTTTGTATATACACTACACTCTCATTGATATTCCTTAGGAGGTCTTGCTGTTAGGGAATCATTAGACTTTGACAAGAAAGATGCAAGGTGTTTTATAAATTCTTTTCACCCTGACTTTTCACTGCTCCTCATCTCCCAGTCTGCTTGTACTTCTCCTTCTGCATGGGAGTAGCAATAATGAATGACTCCTCCAGTCCTCATCATCCTCCGATTTGGGAAAGGTGATTAAAGTAGATGTAAAGTTAATAGTTTGCAGTCCAGCTCTCATGCCTGGGTGGACACTAGTTGTCAGGGGGTGCAGACACAATGATGAAAAGTAATGTGTGTATGTGTAGGGGTTGTTTGTCAGAGAGGGGGATTTACTCGTATCAGCTCTTTATTTCAGTCAGAGCAGGATGAACTAAATGTAAGGTCATCGAGTTAAAGAAGAAAAATACAGGCTTCTGGTTTACTTTGCCTGTTTACTGTTGCCTGTTTCTGCTAAAAAATTTGTCATTCTTGTCAATAATATAACAACTTAAAATGGATAAAAATAGTTGTCATTCCATGACTTATCCTATCTAGAACTCAAGTAGAATGTGCCTGCTGCAGATTTACCCCTGTGCTGCACTTTTAAACCTTCATTGGGGCATTAACTATTGTTGGTCATTTCCACAAACATTACAATTTACAAGACAGGGAGGCCCGGCAGCTGTGGCTCAGTTGGTAGAGTGGGTCGCCCAATGATCGAGAGGTTGGCGGCTGGCTGTCCACATATCGAAGTGTCATTGGGTAAGACACTGAACCCTGACTTAGGCCCCCAGTAGGACTGATAAAAACCTAAGAAACCTGCTGGTGTATGGGTGAATGTGAAGCTAATGTAAAATATTTTGAGCACCATGAAGGTGGAAAAGCGCTATATAAGTGCAGACCATTTACTATTTACATCAGCAGCCACAGTGAGGACACAGAGGGATTCATCTCAGGTCCAATGTGGTCTCAAAGGTCTGTAAGGTCCAACACGCATTTAGAGAAATTCAAATTATTACCTTAGTCCAAACAATATCGAAGTTTTTAAAGCTATATATACGCATTAGTCGGACTGTAACCAAGTCAGATAATGTGGTTCTAATCAAGTTTGTCCATACTTGTAAATGCTGCCAACCTTAGCTCGACTACTAACTGGCCTGGACACAGTCCCTTCAGGAAGTGACCGGAGATATAGCATAACAACATAACATGTTATGTGTAATAAATTACAGTGTATAGTACGTACAAAATATGCTGAGCTGCTGCCTCACTGTCATCCATATCATTGGTGGGTGTTGTTGTCCTCCGTCTATTATGTCTATTTCAAATCTGTTGTGTTTGTTTATGGATTGCCATTTCTCAGTCACTAGTTAAGTCCTGTTGTGGCAATTTTTGCTCTGCTGCTGATAAATAATGAAATAAAGACTTCTGCCAGATGACAATATTTTATTTCAGTTCTGCACATGAGCAGTGATAGTGGAAAAAAAGACCCTAAGGTGCTCTTACAGTGCACCTTTGAAAGGGTGAGATCCATTTGCAAGTGATATCTCCAGGTTTCCTCAGAGGGGCTTTTGATAGTGATGAGCTCCAGATGTTATCATGTAGTCAGCTGTGTTACCTTCAAAGACACTTATGACTTATACTACATTTATACAGAGACGACCAAAACAGAAGATACAAAAGTGGGGTCTCGTCTTCAGTTTTTCACCTGTGTTTAGATGAGTGTATTCAGGAGGAAATCCTTGTTTATATGAAGATGCAACAGTAGGCGAAATATGATTGGATAGTCATGCCAAGCCAGCTACTGTATGTGGTACTGTGATAGACCGCCGACATGCTCTTTTCTGTTTTTGACGTATGTAATTGTACACACGTCTCTGTTCGAATATGGTATGCCTGTATAATAGCTGAAACGACTCCTGTACATTTACTAGATCTGATAGTGCTAATGCTAATGCTAGTGCAGCTTAAAGATCTGTGGGATCCAGGTTGTCCGACATGTTTGTTGCTTTACCTGCTCAGCGTATGACTATGACGTGAAAGTGTATGTGATGCTAACATATGTGATGTAAAGATGCACACAACATGAATTTGTGTGTTTCTTGCCATTTGGACAGAGGCGCGACCCGGCACGTCTTCAATACGCCCCACTCTGGAAGGAGTCTTCAGATTTGTACGTATTCACAACCTGACGGCATAGGCACCATGCAAATGAAAGGCACTTCTGATAAAATATGCTGTCGTATTTAGCCTCGTGTAAACGGGCCCTTAGACACTTAGCACAGAGTAGTTGGGGAGGGGTTGGGTAAAGGTATGGGACAGTCAAGAAGCAATGGGGGACATTTGGGAAAGCAAAACGTGATGAGTGTTAGGTACAGGACACAGAATAGAGTTGAAGCAGACGGAGATGTAATTCTAATATACTTACTAAGTGACATCATCATCATTCTGATAAAGTGATTCTAACACAAGTAAGCAACGATTTCATAAAAATTCCATTATAGTCGATTATTACCAATCGCTTGACTTGAATGTGAATGTAAATGTCCTGAGTGACTGTAGCTGCTTTGTTAGGGACTAATGTAAGGAATGATCAAAGGGAAGGCAAATGTATTTGTATAGCACATTTCTTATAAGGTGCTTTGCATAAAACATATAAGAACATTAAAATGATTAAGATGCATTAAAAGACAATTAAAATAAGAGACATAAAAACATTTAAGTACAGGCGAGGAGCAGACAACTGAATGATCCCTTTGTTTGGTTTGGATTTTGGGAACACACAGTAAACCTGTCCCTGATGACCTATGACCTCAGGGCTCTGGATGCTTCATATGGAACCAGCAGGTCTTAGATGTATTTGGGTCCAAGGCCATTTGGTGCTTTATAGACCAGGAGTAAGATTTAGAATTCTATCCTTTGACCCACAGGAAGACAATGTAAGGATTTGAGGACTGGTGTGATGTGGTCCAGTTTCCTGGTACTGGTCAGGACTCTGGCAGCAGCGTTTTGGATCAGCTGTAGCTGCCTGATTGATTTTTTGTTTAGACCAGTGAAGACACCATTACAATAATATAATTTAATGAAAATAAATGCATGATCAAGTGAATCAGTTAGATGATAACATGTGTCTGGATTAGTATTTCTGTGGTTGTAATGTTCTAAAAAAAAAAAAAAAAAAAAAAACATGCTCTTTTCATATTACATATGTTTTTAAAATTTTTATTTTTTACCCAAATCCATGAAGGAAAGGCAAAGGCTATTGTTTTTGTTTTGGTTTGTTTCTTTAGCACTTTAGCAGCAAAACAATTGCTTAATTGGGTTTATAGATCTCATTATATTTTTAGAACTGAAGGTCAAAGTTTTAAAAAATTATCGCAAGGATTTTTAAAATTCTTTTGTCCTCACTTAATAATAATAGAAAATTCACATCTGTAGCAAATAAAAGGTTGAATTCATAACAAATGGAGAAAAGTAGGTTGAAATTCCAATTTTCTTTAAACATTTTTTAATCTCTTTTTTTCCTCCATTTTTTGTTTGCCATTTATGACTAAGGAACCAAATATGATAACTTCAGTGACCTTGATTTTCTACATGACAAAAAAATAAAAACATTTTGAAAATGTCATAAAAGTAATAAAATCTGCAGTGCTGTATAAAGGGTTAAAGTGGAACCTCCTATTTGGGCTGAATGATGTTGAAATATTTTATGCATAATTTCATAAAGGTTTAGTGGAAAGTGCAGGAAAAGAAGCAAAGGAAAGATTCTAAGAGATATGTCTGGTCTGATTTATTACTGAGCTTAATGCGGTAGTTGGATGGAATTCTTATCACCTTGAAGGCTGTAGTTTTTATTCTGTGAGTCACTGGGCTTTTTAATCTCTTATGTATCAACGATGGATAGGTGTGGCTTTATTAATGGTAAATATGACGTACTGGTTGTAAAACATCTCATCTTGGTGATAAGTCAACCACCCTGAAGACCTTTAGACAGTGGAGACGTAACAGGATGTGGTATAAAATATATTCATTGATATGAGTTTTCACACGTTCAACAGAAATAATGATGGATTCAACTGCAGCCTTTGATTCTGATCCAGCCTATTCTACAGTATATCATTGGTCTATTTCAAGGTAGATTCATATGAATTTCATAATTTAGAAAGTTCTCACCATCCTGGGAGTCTGGTTGTTAGTAGTTCCACATCTTTTACTTCATTATTTTTTGCCATTTGTGCAAATAATAGTACATCATCATTACTGTTTGATGACATAGAATAGAATAGAATAGAATAGAATAGAATAGAATAGAATAGAATAGAAGTACTTTATTGATGCCACAATTGGGCATTCAACATATAAATAAAACGGATAAATATTGAGGTGTAAATCAAGGTAAGGTGCAATATTATACTAAAGTGTCAATACAGAATAACTGTAGCCCAACTATGCTAGACTAGACAGTAGTCATCTAGTTATGTTTGATTCAACTTTTGTCTAGATTTCCCTGAAACTGGCTGATGAATCACGGTGAAGTATAGAGGCAGAGGGCGGGCGTAATAAAGTGATGCTGCAACGATTTGGAGAGAAACAACTAGAAACAACCATTAAAGAAGAAGAACAATGGGTGGTGATTTCCTTTTCTGAGTAAAGAATGTGAGAAAATGTCAGCAATCTTTAAATTATTTTGTACAGAAGCGTCCAGTCGTTAAGCTCCATAATCCACCATTTTGTTTAGTCATTTGTTACTTTCTCTGGACTCCTCTGTGAAATTTCCGACACTCTAACTACATCATCCTAAAGATTACACTGATGGGTTGTTGTACCGTCCTATTGCATACAGAGGATTTGAAAGACAACCTTTTAGCCCCGCCTCCCCTGACTATGAAGTATTCCTAGACCTATACATGTAATGAACAGGGGCAGCACGGCTAGGCTAGAATAACTGAATAATTAAAGTAAAGTTGTAAAAATATAATTACAGTATTATTTGTTATTTACGTCTTATTTTGCGAATTAATTGGCATTTTAATTAATTAACGACCCATTTATATATTGACATTTATATATTGAAATATAATTTTAATAAATTAATAACATATTATTATATATTTATTTATTTAATTTTGGCATGTTTTGTCCTCCATATTTTGCTCACCTGAGCTTGTTTTTGAATCATTCTTAGGGAGTTAATCCACAAGCAGTAATTTGGATATTAATCATATTTATTTCATATTAACATAAAGTACATCTAGGTATTATAGATCCTTTTTTCCTTTGGGTCTTAAAATGAGTTGATTATAAAGCAGTAGGTGTTCTTAGAGCTTTAAAAAAAAGTCACACTTGACCACCCATGGGGAAAATTTCATCATTAATAAACAGTCAAATGCTAACAAAATAAACACACAACACATACGTGAGACTAACACGCACACATGACACATTTACACAAGTACATACAGTAATTTTTCACACATTACAGTATATTAAAGCAAACTGTTTCCAACTGCTCTGTTTGTTTTTAATAAAGTTCAGCAAATTAATTGGTGTTTATATAACTGTACCAGTACCAGGAGTGAGGAAAAAATGGATATGAACAATTACACTTTGAATGAAATGTCGGTTTATCTGAGGACAAATGCGTATTACTGACTGATTCACTCTGCTTTTACAAACACTGAAATATGAATTAATGAGAAGTTCTTCGCACAGTTCTACAACATTATCGGGTTTAACTTAGCTTAAACTGGTCGCTGTGTGCTTGCAGATCATAAAACACATTGATGTGAAGTAATTCATTAACACTGAGCACTGAGGACCATTTACATTTAGTTCATTCCCTCTAAACAAGTATTTAATTTGTAAGAACATTTGAAGGGAAAGCATGTTTGAGGTTAGCTTAAAGCAGATTAAACATTCGTAGTTTCTGCATGTGTGTGTGTGTGTGTGTGTCATCTCTAGAGGACCTTTTATTCAGCCTCTTTGTGATAATCAGTGAGGTATAAAAACTCAGGGCTCATTGTTTCTTAGAACCTCTCACATTTCTATGAAAGATTTCCAGAAAAAAAAAACAAAAAAAGATCACACAAGCAGCCAAGCACACAAACACTAGAATTGAATATTAAGTCACAACCAGTTAATCTGACCCATACATCTGTGACAACATTTGAATTAGTTCAGTCATGCAGGGCACTGTTCCAGCCTTTTGTGCCCTTTTGAGTCTTATTTTCAATTTAATCTCTTAAACATTCTGGAGTGATTTTGCTTAAAACGGGTTGAAAAATCCCTCTCTGAATTAAAATGACAAGTGCTCTTCAACACTTTGGAGTAGGAGCTCTTTATAAAGGTAACACCCTGTAGTCTGGATGAACATACTTACTTTTTTCTGTTTATTTAACATTTAAAAAGTCATATACATACTTAAGGGTGGTCATGGCTCAGCTGGTAGAGCAGGTTGCCCAGTACCTGAAAGGTTAGTGGTTCTAATCCTGCTCTGTCATAGTCGGTCTTTTGTGTCCTTGGACAAAACACTTCACCCTCCTTGCCTCCAGTGTCACTCACACTGGTGTATGAAATTTTGGTGGTGGTCAGAGGGGGCATAGAACAAAATGGCTGCCACTGTGGCATTGTATGTAGTTTACCACCACCAGAGGGTACATGTGAGAGTGAATGAATAAGGGGTCACTAATGTGAAGCACTTTGAGTGGCCAAGAAAATGCTACATAAATCCATTATTATTATTTTTATTTTTATTTTTTTTATTATTATTATTATTATTATTATTATTATTATTATTATTATTATTATTATTATTATTATTATTATTATTATTATTATTATTATTATTATTATTATTATTATTATTATTATTATATACTTAGAAACACTATCATAATTTTTTGCCTGCATTTGGTAGTTATTGACTGAAACACATCATTTACCAACAGACCAATGTGTTTCAAAGTTAAGAACTTTATTTGTAGAAATGTCAGTTTTATAATATATATATATATATATATATATATATATATATATATATATATATATATATATATATATATATATATATATATATATATATATATATATATATATATATATATATATATATATATATATATATATATATATATATATATATGTATATATATATATATATATATATATATATATATATATATATATATATATATATATATATATATATATATTACCTTTCATACAAAAACTGTAGCCCAAAGTGCTTCACATTGATTAAAAATTAAACTAAAATTTTAAGACAAGGTTGAAATGAGAAATACATTAAGATTTGATTGCACAAAATTATAAAATTACAAAAGTACAAGATAAACTGATTATACATACATTATAAAATGTCAATAAATAAAAAAATAAAATTACAAAAGTACAGATAAACTGGTTTTACAATTTCAATAAAATAAATAAGATTATGCACAAAATATAAAGAATATAAAGAATGTTACAGGTTTTTTTTTTATGGTTATGTTTATGCATTTTACAGAGAGGAAATTTGGGGAATTAACATTTTTTTCCAAAGTGAAAAAAAAGCTAAATGTAATGGAAATTGGAATAATAATAAAAAAAAAAACAATAACTGTTGAATGAATGGACAATTTCAGGCTGTGAACCAGATCAATGCTTTATATAGACTGAAGTTGTGTCCCATAGTGGATAGTTGATGTGTTAGAAGCACATACAGGACGAACACACTGGGGGTGAGAGTGACAGCGTTGATCTGTTGATTCAGATCTATAATACCACAGCTGCTCACTGTCAGCACCTTCAAGCAGCTAGAAAAGAACTTCTGTCACCACGCGTTTGCCTCTTAGTCTGGCTTTATGTCAGCGTAAACCTTATGGGAAATATTTTTAGCACTTCTCTCATATTGTCCTTGGATGAGGTACAGCATCATTAACCCATAAAGACCCAAACATCCACAGAAGCATCTACTGACATAAAATGTTTAATGACTGCTGAGTCATTAATTCTATCATTACATGTAAATAATTATAAAATACAGTTTGTCATCTTTTCATCATCATTTAAACATTCAGAGGCTCCATAGTGAACATGAAAACAACATAATCTTCTACAACATTAATTAACCAGTAAAACCCAAAGAGTTTCCTACAGTTTGATAAGTGGCATTAGTTGGAGACGCCTGGTTTATGTTCACTTAATGATATATTTTACTGACAAAATCAGTTCTCTCTATTTCTGATATAATAACCATCAACTTTAATCTGAGCTTTTATGAATATATGCATGATTAAGTGAATTAAATATAGAAATATAATTACGTAATTTTCACTTAAAAGTACAAAGTACAGAGGATAATATGAGAAGAAAATGGGATAAATCAATTAAAGGGTTTATATTTTGCTGAACCCACTTTTTTTTGTCTTCGGTTCATTTATTTGTGTATTTGAACCCTGATGTTTTTTTTGTCCTTTGTTGTGGAAGGTATATATTTGTAACGGGGTCATATTTTGCTAAACCAATTTTTTTTTATTATTCTTTGATACATTAATTTCTGTATTTGAAACATAATAGTTTATAAATGTTGAATATGACCCTCCAGGTGCTGTAAAGCTATCTTTATATTAATTCCAGCAAAAATCAAGTAGATTTATACAACCCATTTCAATTTATGAATAATTTGTTACATTTTATAACTAGTTTTGTCACGACATTTGCACATATAAGATTACAATTTCTCTGAGTACAACATAATGGTTGATCAGCAGCAACAGTTGTAATAAAAACTGAACAATATGTCAAAACTATGAGCCGAATACCTAAAATATTCAGTTAATAGTTGGATTCATGAACAGAAGTGGCTGAACAGGACAGAGCCGCACAGCCAATGACCTGGAAAGTGGGTGGGCTCATTTGCATTTAAAGGGCCAGCGCTCAAAATAACCTTTCTGGTGTCATTACTCAGAAACCTGTAGAGTTGAATTAATGAAGAATCCAGACCCAAGCATAGCATTTATAGTTTATGTAGACCACAGGGAAATGTTTTAAAATACATACTTCCATTAAAAAAAGAGGAAAATATCACTTCTTTAGAAAGGTTAAAAATATAGAAAAAAAATAATTTGGTAACTGCAACAAAAGTAACACTGAGGCCTTATGGGAAGGCAAAGGGTTAGGTTACATTATATAATATAGCACAAAACCAGTGGGAAGTCACACAGCAGTATTTCTAGCTATAGCTTCAAATATGTTAGCAGTTTTCAGGAGAAATTTTACTCAGATTTTATGCATAAACTTCATATTCGATCATTTTGACCCATATAATTAGGAGTTTTATGTCAAATTACTAGCCTAACTGCTTCAAATCCTACCTTTTAGGAAGGACAACAACTGACTCTGACAGTAATTAAATCGAAAACAAAGAAAAATCGGCTCAAAACACAGTTTTCCTTCCTGTTCGCGTTAGCTAGTTCCCCGTCATGTTTGGTACCATTGGAAAGATCGGGATTCCCTCTAGAAATCTACATAATTAAACATTTGAACCAATGGGAGGCCTCAGAACAAAACCTTCTCAACTAAACAAAGCCCTTGTTGCTATGGCGATGTTGAAAAACAGCCTCTGATTGGTTGAATTAGTGTCACCCAAACATTTTTAATCAGCTTTCAGATAAATATAAAATCTTAATTTCTGAATTTTTTTTTTTGTATGTTATTGATTCCATAATTACCTTTTAGTATATTATAATTCAAGTGCACTGACAGTAAAAGAAAAGCCTGCCAACTCATTTGGACTCAGTTTTTATGCTTCTGAAAACAGTCAGATAATATTAATTACTGTGTTTTCATGGAGGTAAAGGGTTAAATGTATCAGTGACAGCTGATTACCAATTATTGATTGATTCATGACTCTTCTGTTGCACTTTATGGGTCAAAACAGAAGTTAATAAGAAGAAAAACGTCTTCTTTTCTGCACAGCAGCATAAAATATTGTCAGGCCATTTTTCTTCATGTTTAGTTTTGATTATGATTGAGAGGAAACAGTGTGCATCTTCAAAGATTTTTTTTTTTCCCCCTCCTATTTTTGTGGACTTTATTGGTAAAGAAATATAAACACATTGATGCAGACATAACATCAAATAAATAAAGGGTGGTTATCTGAAAGAGTATTAAGTGATAGTTTTAGGTAAGAACATTGTAAAATATAATGTCATTTAGGGAATATTGAAATTTAGTTATGAAAGGAAGGAACCAGGTCTGGATAGAATGTAGGAAAAGAGTCCAGGTTTTTTTTGGAAATGGATGCTATTGTATTTTATTGTTAAAGTGAGTTTTTCTTAGTTTTCATGTTCTGTTAACATGTTAAGCCAGTGGTTTATTGATCGTTTTCTTCAGTTTTTCCAGTTGAGTAGGAGGATCCGGGCAATGTTTGAAACTATTAGGATCAAGGTCTGGTAAATGGAGAGACTTTTATCTTCCGCTGTTTTCAAATAATACATTATATAACATCAATGACAGCTAAAAGGCCAGTCAGAGTTATTTACAAAAAATAAATAAAATAGTGACGATAAGGTCCCATTTTTTTTTTCTATTGGTGACATATTTTGTTTTCAGGGGGTCATACCAGAAATACAGTAGATAAATTGTGCAGGTTTATTTTTTTCATCTGTTTTTTTGAATAGAATAGAATAGAAGTACTTTAGTGATCTCATAATTGGTTAATTGCTTAACTGCGTGAGGTGGCATCAGAAAATCAGTCACATAGTTAAATTATTAGCTTAATATGTTTAAACCCTATTGACTTTGTATACTTTGACACACAGCACTCATTTGACAGATTTGAACCAATTAATATCACTTTCTCATTCATTACTTTATCAGTTTCATTTGCTTAAGATGCTAGTTTTGCTGTTGACCATCATATTTCACAGCTCCTCAAATGTCTCCTAAGTTCAACAAAACAAAAATGTAGATATAATTCTGAGATTATAGTGGTTTTAATTAGCTAGCAAAATAAAACACCTGTATTTGGATATGTCACAATTGTTCAGTAGAGCCACCTTTTCTGTCTCAATGCTGCTTTTTTAGCTTCTGTTTATTAAATTTTTCTCACTTATTGGTGTTTTAAACAGAAACCTACAGCTCTAGTGCTATGAAACCACTGTAATACTGAGAGAAATATGTGAGATAAAGTCTCATATTATATAACAAATTAATAAATGGATGTTTGAATTTCATCAAGTTCATGTTTTGAATCAAATGGTTAAAAAAGTCACAGTCATATATTCATACAAGAGAATAAGTTTTTTTTTCCTCTAAGTGTCAAAACATTTAATAAACTCCTAGTATTTACTTTTGACAAACACATCCATTTATTTGTATATCTCTTTGTCAAACTGTTTCCCACATGCAGAGACAGACTCACTTTTGCCTTTCATATCATTTATTCATCACTCCTCAGTCCCTATTTATATTTATATACATGTATATCAGCAGGGAGTGATGATCTCTGACACTATACAACACACTGACATGTATCCTGCTGCAGCGATAGAGCATTTCAAATGTATTGAATGATGAACAAATAAACATCAGACCATTAAATGCGAAGCTGATTACCTTCTGACATGCACTGTGTTTTGCTGTGCTGTTCATTTTTCTAAAGTGAGGTCATACTTTTTTTTTGTTTCTAAACACATCAGGTCCTTGCAGATCACTGTGTCCTTGTGGGTCCTTGTACACTCAGAGGCAATGAAAACACAACACCAGTTTAGATTCTAATAGTTTATTTGACTGAAAAATATATATTTTTTTCATTTTAACAATTTCAATATATTAGGTGGGTTGATTTTGATGAATTAAATATGTTATTTGGCTGAATAGTACAATAATAAACACATGCATTAAATATAATGAGCACAAGTTGAACATTTAAAACTGAATGGAGCACACATTCAAAAATCAACTCCAAAAACTGTCAGTATGAGGTGTGGTCTATCAATCAATCAATCAATTAATCAATCAATCTGTATATATATATATATATATATATATATATATATATATATATATATATATATATATATATATATATATATACAATGTTCTATATGTGTTGGGCCTAATGTTTAGATCTATCTAATGTAATCTATCTAACCTAAAATTGTTACAAAATCACCCTACGACCACTTGAAGAATATATCAACGATTAAAAGCCTTATGTCTCAGCAAGATTTGGAAAAGCTTATTCATGCTTTTATTTTCAGTAGTCTTGACGACTGCAATGGGGTCTTTACAGGCTTCATTATAGAGTCAATCAGACAGCTGCAGCTGATTCAAAATGCTGCTACAAGAGTCCTCACTAAGACCCAAAAAGTAGATCATATCACTCCAGTTCTAAGGTCCTTGCACTGGCTTCCTGTCTGCCAAAGAATCAACTTTAAAATACTTTTACTGGTTTATAAAGCACTGAATCGTCTAGGGCCTAGGTATAGCTCTGATCGGCTGATTTTTAATTCTCATATTTTTATTGAAATTAAAAATTGTTATTATTATTTTTTCCCTTTTTCAATTGACTGTTTTTAAATTGTATCTTAATGCTTTTAATGTTTTATGTAAAGCACTTTGAATGACCTGGCTGTTGAAATGTGCTATACAAATAAACTTGCCTTGCCTAATGAATCAATTAGAATTGAAATATATTGATAATTGAAGGAAGAGAAGTGATTTTAGTGAATTATGGATGATGACGCCAGACAATAGACAAAGCGCGATGGCAATAGCTCATCCCGACTTCGTCCGAATGAGCTAATAAGTAAAGCCAGTGAGTACTCTGATGAGCCAATCAGAACCAGAGTAAGGCGGGTCATGACTTCAACATTTTAGGGGGAAAAATCTTCAATTTCAAGTATTACTGAAGAGTGTGCACCAGGGGGATTTAGAAGTGGGTATTTGTAATGCTGACTGAAAAATACATAGGTATATGGTGTATACCTTGGACTATACCTCTGCCCAAAAGTAACAAGTTCTGATAGTTTCAGGTTTTTCTGTAAATTATTTCATGAAGAAATGGCAGCAAATCAAAAAAGTTGTTTGAGATCCACCATTTGTAGGCTGACATGAGAGTGCAGACTGTATTACTTTAAGCTTTTACGCATTAATGTACAAGGTAAGATGCACGCATCCTAAGGATAAAGATAAAGGCCCACCAACGTGAGAGTGTGGGGACGTGCAACAGAATAAAGAGTACAGTAGTGAATACACCTCCCACAGTCAGTAAAACATAAAGCATAGAGGTAAACTAAATCCCACTGTTTTAGGTTGCAGATGCATACATAAAGAGCAGATCACTGTAATCCAATAAAGGTAAGAAAGTATCAGAAATGATATGTTTCCTTGTTAGAAAAGAGAAACAGGATTTGTTCCTGAAGAAGAAACCCAAATTAAGTTATAGTTCTTGAACAAGTCTCTCAATCTGGGGCTTAAAAGACAAAGTCTGATCAATAACAACATTTAAATACTCATGTGTTGTACTTTTCAACTCATTCTGCAGTTTTAATCATTGAATATTAAACCTGTTAAACCTGTTACCTGTTTGCCATTTGAGAAAATATCATGAAGAAGATGAGCTCTGCTTCATTGAGAGGTAAAAGGTTATACTATCTCATCTGCAAAGTATGACAACTGAAAATAAGATGAGTAAGGGAATGCAAGAAATACCAAGGAAGGCCACATCCCATGCTGGAATAAGACATGGAAGAACTGCAAAAGTCACTTGACTTCATGTTGGTGGAACTGACACAAGTGAGGAAGCACGTACAGGCATTACCTGAACTAACCAACGAAGTCTGGCAGCTCAAAAAAGTGATCGAGAACAAGGACAAAATCATCGTAGACCTGGAATGAAGGGTGCATGAAGTGGAGCAATATACAAGGATGGACGATGTCATTATCTCAGGATTAAATATCAAACCACGCACATTCGCAAGAGCTTTTGCTGCGGGACTGGGTGTCAGTGAAGACGCTGCGAAGGAAGATGTGGAATATCTTCAAATCCTGAAGAGTAAGAATATAACTATTGATGTAAATGACATATCAACATGTCAACATACCACATGCGTCCTCAGAAGGACCTGAAGTCCAAACCCGCCGTCATCGTCCGGTTCGCAAACAGATGCAGGAAAAAAAGCTCAAGGGAACTGAAATGTATCTGAATGAGCACTTAACTAAAATAAATGGCAAAATTGCACGACAGGCCTGTAACCTGAGGGAGAACGGAAGGATAAATGCACCCTGGACTCATAACTGTTAGGTAATGATACGACCACATTCATCCACTGTTAAACAAGCTAAAGCAGTCATGATCAAAGAGCTCGAAGGCTTTGATCTAAACAGATATGCTGACATTTATGGCTTGCTTTGGGCACTACTTTCCCTTGGCTTTATGCTTTTCCTCCTTCTGCATGATGATGACACATTTTGGTTAGTCTTGGAGTCCTGCTTTTCACTCCCATTCTTTTTGGATTTTGCATGCATGTATATGGACCAACCCTCCCTCTTCTCTGCATGGGAGTTGTATCAGCAAATTTCAGACTTTTATTTATTTATCTATTTATTTTTTCTTGTTACTTATTTATTCATCTTGGACTGGATACTTCTACATGTTTCAATTCCTCTCGTGAAGACGTCTTTTTTCTCTATCATCTCTACCGTCATGATCCTTTTTTTTTGGTCACACATAGAAACAGCCATTTGTAGACATATGTGCAGACATAGCTTCATATTGTATGTTTCCATTTGTATTGATGATGAATGAGTTTATGTCAAAAGATGAACTTTTCCTTTTAAATCATGACAGATTTTGAAGATGTGTTACTTCCATTTCGAGAGCTTGAGCTGAACAATACTACTGATGATATACATAATTCTAGAAATAGGGAAGAAAAGGCAGATAATCTTTATAGTAAATATGAACATTTTAATGTTATTACATTTGATATCACTAAACATGAAACACATGAAATAGAAATGTATCTTGATCCCGAAAACAACTTCTACAATAATTTAAATAATGACTGTAAGTATTATAGTGATAACCAGTTCAAGACTCTCAAAATGGAAGGACATTTCTCTGTGATTCACTTAAACAAAATCACATTAAGGATTATCTGAGTCAGTTCAAACAGTTTAATGTGGTGGCTGTGTCTGAGACCTGGTTAGATGATGAAAAAACACTTGGTATTGAAATGGATGGGTATAAATTATTCACATCGCACAGGACTAATAGAACCAGTGGAGGAGTTGCATTATACATTGATAAATTACTGCAGTGTAAATTGCTAAATATAAATAACATTGACAATATCATTGAGTCTATAACAGTAGAAATACTATTTAAAAATGCTAAGAACATCGTCATAAAATGTTTATACAGAACGCCTGGATCCTGTCTGGACACCTTCAACTCAATTCTTGACAGTATGTTTGTCAAAACAAATAATAACCAGATATACCTAACTATTGGGGACTTTAACATTGACATTCTCAAGTCCTATGAAAACAGCAAAACCAGCAATTTCATCAACACCATGTTTATTAATAATCAGTTCCCTGCAATAACAAAACCCACCAGAATGACAATAGAGACAGCCACATTACTCGACAATATTTACACAAACGCTATCATACTTGTAACAAACATGTCCTTACACATATTGATCTGCATTTAGGAGCCAGTAAAAACAACCAAAAGTAATAATAACAAGGCAGTAAGACACAGCAGACCTCCGCCAAGGCTTGATATGGCATCATATGATGTCAAAACGGGACATAATTGAGCCATAGGTGTTGACCCATCTGATGTCTGAAGGTGAGACGATGTGAATGAAAAAAAAAAGCGAGATTCTATCTTGTCTGAATCCTGAGATATTACCACTGATGTGTTTTAGCTGTTGACCTTTAGTGTGACCTTTGACCTTCATATTGCTCAAACTCTAATGGATTCTTCCTTGACCCATTTATCTATCATTATGGAAAGTTAAATCAAAATCCATTCAGAATTTTTTTTTTGCGTGATCCTGTTGAAAGACAGACAGACAGACCTGAATTTAATTCCTCCTTCACTCTCACATTCTCACTCTGGTGGTGGTGAACTACATTTGTATCCACAGTTGTCCTGGGGCAGACTGACAGAAGCATGGCTGACATTTTGTGCCTATACTCTGAACACCACAGAACATACACTAGTGTGAGTGACACTGGATGTACTGTAAGGAGGGTGAAGTGTCTTGCCCAAGGACACAATGGACTAAGACAGAGTGAGATTTGAATCTGGACAACTCGGCTACCCCCCAAAAACGTTTGCGCTGTTTTGTTGTCAGTTGCGCGTTTCCCGTCATGCGTCACCCTCGTCATGCAGCTGCTCTTTCCATCAATAACGTCTGTGTTAAGTGAAGCATCTGTTTGTGGCCTTGAGTCAGTGACAGAGACTGTGTTGCACCTGTAACAGAAAAAGACTCATATTCTTCTGTTTTCCATCTTCTTTACTTTTCTGTGACACAGAGAGAGACACTAAGGAAATCCTGCTTCAGTTTTTTAGTGTGTGTGTGTGTGTGTGTGTGGTATGCCTTCAACAGACAGGTGTGTGTTCCCCTTTCCCAAGTCAGCTTCTCCCACTTTGCTGTGCTTTTACAGCAGCAGAGATGAATTGGTCGCTCTATGTCTCTGTTCTTCGCAGTTTCTCAAACAACTCTGTGCTACTCTTCACTTAGCTTTGAGTTAGACAGGCAGTCTAAAGATAGAATGGAACAATGGTGACTATACTACAGCTCTGCCCTAATAAGTAATGATTGGTATTTTGTGTGGTTTTTTTTTTCATATAAGGCTTAAACATTAACTATAAATAAGAAGAGATGAACAAAACATTTTAATAAGCATTGTTCCCACCACTGATGATTGATTCAGCAAAATAATTGTCTGTATTATAATCATGAGAGACATAATTATCATTTACCTCTTTATTTTGAGGTCAACAAACAAATCTCATTAATTTCTCATTTAATTGACAGTGTGGTGTGATGGTAGTTATAGATCTGTGCATGTAGTCATAGTATTGAAGTTACATCCAGTACATACCATTATTGAAATAGTATTAATTAAACCTTCAACTTCAGTTGTTAATGTTCATAGATTATTAATTTTTTAGTATCATTGTCAACATTATAAGTAGCTATTGACTACACTCATGGATTTTTTTGGGGTTTAAGTCAATATCAGTCAATGTATACCTCATACACCACACTGGAGAACATGTGAAATGATAACTTAAATGTATATATTAAACATTACATTATATTTAGCAGATAATTTTATCCCTACAATAGAGGACATAGTCTATAGCCTGTAGCACTAACAGTTACAGGCCGACAGGAAATATACAGAACAATAAGTGCAGATGCTATCTGGGGTTAGTAAGGTTGTTTTTTTTTCTTTGTTTGGGGTCATAGTGATAGAGTCCATCCTGAGGTTGATGTTGTGACAAATTGATTATTTTGCTGCGATCACTAATAATTCTTGGACAGGTTCAGCTTTAGATGCTGTTCCTTTATCCATGTTGACAGGTCAGTGAGGCAGCATAGCATAGCAGTGATAGGAGAACCCATGTCTTTTAATGACACCTCGCTACTTGAAATAGGAGGGGTGCCAAACTATAAGCTCCGCCCCCAGTAATAAGCTACACAAAGGTGGCTGATGGCCCCTTGATTACTGTGAAACTAACAACTTCTACAGCTGAGCCAAAAAATACACTCACTAACAGAACACAAACCACCAAGTGAGGAGTAAAATACAATTAAACAGTTTTTAAAAAGTGGTAGCAAACTACTTACTGGCTGTATACAGGCTGAACTTAGTGTGAAAGCTAATGTCCTAGCTTACAATCTCAGGCTAACTCTTTAAGTAGTGGTTTAACACCTGGTCATCCTCTAATCCTATAAATTCATATGAATAATTAGTGTAAAATACAGTTTGTCATCTTTTCATGGTCATCAGATATGATCCATTTGGACGTTCAGAGGCTCCATAGTGAAACTGGAAACACCATCATCTTCTACAACATTAACTCACCAATAAAACCCATAGAGATGATCAGATAGATTTAGATGTATATGCTTGTTTTAAGTTTAGGTGATGATATATTTGGGTGAAAAAGTTACTTTTTTCAGTTGTACCTGTTTTTATTACAATCCTCAACTTTAATTTGAATTTTTTACATGATCAGTGAATTAAATATAGTAAATTATCAGATTTTCACTGAAAAAAGCAAAAGACAGAAGTTCATATTAGAAAGAATGGTGGTGCTGTATACAATAAACCCCACCCCTCACACATAATGTAGCTTATTTTAGCATTCAGTTCAGTAGCTGATGTTATCATCTATGCATGTATTGCATGTATATGAAGTAAATTTAAACACAAGTGATGTATTTATAGTCATTTAAAATTTCCCTCATATGAAAACAAAAAAAAAAGGTGTAAAGCAAATCACCAAAAATTGGAATTTTGACCTACTTTTCCCACAATGGGGTGCTATAGTGTTAAGCAAACAAACAAACAAATAAACCGAACTCAAAACAATTCCCCTCGCCTCTCCTTTGGAGGCTGGGGTAGTAAATTGCTTAAGAAAGGTTCAAAGAGAGCACAATGCATTTGGGAATAGCCACAAAAGTAGCAATGAGTCACCAATGGTTGAATAGATAAAAACGTAAAAATATAAGAGCAATATAAAAAAGGGATTTAATAAATTATCATTTTGAGTGTGTGGCAGTGGATGCCTGCAGGAGAGTGATCGGTTTTGGCAGTTGTTTTTACTACCCAGATTGTGTGTGTGTGTGTGTGTGTGTGTAGATGGAGGGATGAAAGAGGAAGAGAGATAAGGGTTGAGAAGGAGGAAGTGATAAATGCTGGTCAGTGGTTTGTTGGCATCCAAATGAAGTGATGGGGTCTAAGGATTTCAGGAGCTTCTGTAATGCTGATGACATTGTTTGTCTCTCATTTGTTAGTCAAAGTGCAGCATGTCTTGGCTCAGTCAGAAATCCTCCGCCCCTTCGCTCTCCTTGCTGCTGGATTTGTGACCTGCATTGTGGCAGTGATGACAGGAAAGCTATGACAATAATCCCCTCTCCTCTGTTCTGCTCCTCACCTCCTTTATCAGGCCTTCACCCTCAGCCTTTATCACAAAGACTGTTTTCTGTCACCACGAGAGAGCTGCTGTGTCACAGTGTCAAACTATAGGCTCGCCCAAGTGGGAGTATGTTTCACATCATAATATGGATGGCAGTCAGTTTCTGTAGTGGAGTCATAGATACTGGATGCTAAAGTCCGACAGACCGGTTATATTGACATGTGAACAAAATGTAGAAATTTTCACTAGATGACATAAATATCTTTATTTTGGAAAGATTAATTCCTTTTAAATGATTGACATGACTAAAACAATAAAAAAGACCCGGCCCCCCTTATCCCTTATGCCTTATGGCTTATGGCTATGGGGTAGTGGGGGTAGACTACTATCCATGTTGCTGTGCTGGGGGGTCCCCGGGACCTGAGGGCTGTGGTTGGGGGGGTGCTCCTCCTTGCCCGTCGGGTCCAAGCTGGTGCCATGGCTCTTGGCGGGATGGCATAAAAAAGGCATCTGGTTCCTACACTCACTGCACTGTACCTGTACATTATTCAGTCTGCATCTTTAATACTTCCATATGATTGATGTTGCTTTTGTTGTGTAACTACATTTAACATTTTGGTATATTTTTACTGTTTCCATGCTAACTTTCCCATCACTAGGATATGACTATTGGATATAGACAAATTGGCATTATCTACCCATAATTAGGTTTAATAATATAGTTAATGATGAAATGCTGTCATTTTCACAGTTGATTTTACTGTACAAATCAGCTTTGATTGTTATTGGCTCAATGTTTTACAAGAATAAATGGCTTTTTATAATGCAGGATCTTTAATAAACAGTTTTTTAGTGAATTACACTTTATGTTATCTATTTCTATCTTACTTTTCTCAGGTTATATATATATATATATATATATATATATATATACATACATATATATATATAGCCATCCAAAAAGAAGCCAATGCAGAACTATCTTACATTTGAATTCTAACCAACAACTCCAGGAATTGGCTGCAAAAAAGCATTAAAATTCTCTCTAAAATCATTAAGCCAATTTTATTTGACAAGTCTTATTCTGGTCTCATCTGTTTTATTTGGAAACTTTAATGATAAATCTGTTCTAAGTTTTTCTTTCGTTCATCCAGATCTCATATTGATGTCTGGGCTTTGGTTGACATTGAACTGTTGGAGCTTACATTTATTGAATAAAACACCTTTTCCCCTGACATACACTTTAACTGTATTTATGGTCGATAGATTCTATGAATAGTCATGTTCTGTTGAGGTGTTTAAAGCAACTCAAACACTCATTTGTTTATTTCCACATATAAAACTCAATGTGTTTTATTTATGTATTTATTTTAAAACTCTTTATTATGTGTTTCAGTGGTTTATTATTATAACAGTGCAGTGAAATGACACCTTGGCTTCTTGTCCAAATATGGTCACTGCAGGTTCCAAAATTTCAAAATGACAATGGTTATAATTACACACGACTGACTTTACAATGACTGTTAACATTCCAATGGATGACATGACAGTTCCTTGTTGTCTTCTTTATGAAACCTGAGGAACTAAAACAGCAATTTTGTTTCATGTAGATATTTCTAACTTTGTGTTAAATGCCCAATGTGCACAGTTTAAGTGGATTTAAATAAACTATGTTTGTATATTAGATGTCATTGAATATTGCTGTCTGTTTTTACCTTAAAATGAGACCTTTATATCAACATAGGAATACATTTACCTCCACTCTGTAATTTTCAGTGGCCTCTTTTTTGTGCATTTTCCAACAGGTACACAGTATGAATGTGGATCAAAGTTAGTGACTTCGTGATGATCTAGTTAAGGCTGCTTTTTTGATTTATATAAAGTGGTTATATCACAGAATATTCAGCTTGTTTCTAGGTCTTTTTTTTTTTTTACATCGGTTTGCAAAAGTTTTGTTATTCATCATACCTGTACAATACACATCACATTTTGGAGTCACCTTTAAGATGGTTGTCTGATGGCGATAACGCATGCACATCTATCCTGGCTTCAGTAACGACCTGCTTGAGGAAATTGTGTGAAACAAATGATGCGAGGGCAGTTTTCACTTTGGTAGGAATTTCTGTGAGACTGTCAAGTTGAACTTCAAATGAACTTCAGCCATTGTACTTCCTACCTTCATTTTTCCAGCCCAAGCTGTTTCATAGGATACTCTTTTCAGTACATAATAGCCCAGTTCTCATTATCGACTTCTTCTAGGTGTGAGTCATACTTGAAATGTTCATACAAATGACGTATTTTTTTTGTATTTTTTTTGCAGTCCTTGTGTTTCTGTCTTTTTCTGACCTTGTTGAAGTTTTGCATTTTCAGAGTAGCACTTTGAAAAAGTTCTAGACAGATGGGAAATAGAACTGGATAATGGCCCTGGCTAATGGCCCCAGTATGAAAGTTCAAACATACACCCACGAGCACACACATATACAATAACATGTGCACCGACATACACACACATACACAAACCTATTCATGCATTAGGACTTATAAAACTGACATTTCTCTGCTGCACATCACCCGCCACCCCCCCACCCCCCACCCACCCACCCCATGCTCTTCCTCTTTACTCATCTTCTCCTCCTCTGCTCCCATTCAGCTGCGTCCTGACGGGGGACGCTGCTTGTCTTATCGCCCTTTGCCAGCTGCAGTTCGGATTGGGGATCTAGGGGTCTCTCCTTCCCTCAGTGCTCCCCACATTAAAAGAGAGGGGACAATGATTTGGCATGCTTCACACACACTCACAAACAATTACAATGGGAACGTAGACAGAAAAATGGGGACAAATTACCCATAGATGTGTACACACTGGAGGAGCTCTTCCAGATTTCATGGTTGCAAGTTATTGGAACTTTAGAGCCAAAATAATAATATTGAAGAAGAAATATTGTCCACTGGCTTTCAACTGGCTCTTACCCCCTTTACTTTATTACCTTACTCTGCCTCTGCTGTCATTAGATGCTCTCTCACCCCCCCCATTCTCCTCACTCACTTCTGCACCTTAATGAACCACCTGTATGCTGTGTGTATCTCCAGTACCTTTGTGTCTGTGCATGAGCATGTGTGTGAGGTACCCAAACTTCTGGAGGGGTGCCCACTGTGTCTACGAGCCAATTATCTTTACTTACCTCTCTTCTAACGCCTACTTTGAAATGAGCACAGGGTAGAATATGACTCCAGCAGCCACCACCAGCAGCTTGTGTACTAGGCAATTATTGAGAATTTGCTAATTAAATGCATTTTTCTTTAAACTTAATTATATACGTTATTGAGGATCACAGTGATGGCAGAGCACAACTGCTATTTTTAGCCTCTGATTCTCACAAATATAAAGTGTTACTGTTTCCTAATGGATAATGATGGAGCCATAGGTGTGTTGTGATGTTTGCCTCATGTATTTTGCATAGATCCCTAAATAAATCCCTGTGTTATTTCTGGCAAAGAGCTTCAATGTGGTAAGAAGGAGGGGGGGGGGGCGCAACTCCCAACAGCAACAGAGTAAACTAGCAGTGGTGTTACTGAAATGACGTCACGCCTGTCAGATTTTAATGAACATCTCGTGTGCTCCATTAACTTGTTGGGTCACTGTCAACTGATGCTGATTAGGTGCTACGGCTGCTAACTTAATTGTATGCTGTGCCTGGGGTAACATGATGCTGCATTAGTCAATATTTTATGTATTGACACAGAGTATTGGCTGTGTGAGCATGACTAGGTAGCATGTAGTGACAAGCCCACACATATGACTACACTGATAAGCTTTGCTAAGGTTTTTTTGACAGCTACGAGCAAATGTTTCTAGCAAAAAATAAAAAAAAAACTAAAATAAACAAAGCTGTAATGTAGCACCATCTTGAGAGCAGACAGAGTCCAACTACTTTTTTTTTTTATTTATTTTTTTAGCAAATGTGACTGCTAAAAAAGAGAAATATTATAGAAAAAAGTCATCAAAAGCAATGGTTATGATGCAACACAGATTTGGAGAAAATCATATTTTCACTAAAAGATAATGTAAAGTTATTTTATTCAATGTGGCAGTCCTTTTTACTGTAGATTACTTTACTATTAAATAAATAGGCAGACCTCCTTTGTGTGTGTGTATGTATACATGTAAGTGCAGGTGTAATTTTCCTGACATGTATTGGATACTGAATTTTATAATATCGTTTCATCAAAATTCAATAAAAGAGTAGATAATAGAATAATAATAATAAAAAAACAATGGTTATGCAATCAAGTACTAACTCATCTGTGTATCGTGTGACTAATACAGACAACATGGAATGAATAAAAGCACTGTTTTTGTCAGTACACTATAGATTTTGCAGTGTTAATTTGGAGACAATGGGACCAAATACACTCTAGAAGAAGTTAAATAAACTCTCTAAGTGTTGATTTAACACTGTAAAATTTACTGTGTACAATGCCATAGATATTGATATTGATTTTGGTTATTGATTGGATATTGATTTTGGTTATTATCAAGAAAACCATGGAAAATGGATAAATATCAGCTCTGAAATTAACCTCTTTTGAGCTTTTTTTTGTTGTTACCATTATATAACAACTAAACAAATGTACCATTAGTTGCATCAGGCATTAAAATCAGCAAGACATTGAAGGCTGGTCTAATATTTCTTTGCATATATATGTAAAACTGAATTGAAGATTCAGATTGGTAACTTGGCAACAACAGTGTCATGCTGTTGTTGTATAAAAGATATCATTAAGTTATGTATTTATCCATCCAGCAGACTGAAAAAAAAAATACTAGTACTGATTCCTAGGCATGTTTTCCAATTTAAATGATATTAAGTCCAGTCATTTCTTCCATATAAACTTATAATTACGTTCAGTCTCTACGATGTCCCTTGAGAAATTAGCTGCTCTTTAGTTTTTAAATGCTCTCTTCTGTTTACCAGCCACTGACTAGTTGTCTTATTTGTTGAAATATAGTCATGTGATGAGGCTGAAAATTGTATTAATGAGGCAAACCACAAGTGAAACCACAACCGTAAAGTCCCTGCAGTAAAACCAAAAAATATTGTCAAAGATAGCTGTGGACAACTGCACAGTAATAATTCCCTGTTGGTTTGTCATTTCAGTTGACCCTTTTCTCATTAGTTACTCAACCTATTGTTAGTGTAAAAAATATTATGGTTCAGTAATTTTAAAAAATATATATATATATTTTTTTGTTTTGGACAGAAACAAAAATTCAGTGTAATTATACAACTGCTTCATATCTGCTGGATATGTTATTGTTGTATCTGAGATGAGTGTCCTTATGCTTTGGGGGCACATTCAAATTTGGCCGTTAAAATTGTTTAACGTAACTTTAATTTTCAGCTTGTGTGTGTTCAGCAGTATGGAACAGATTGCCTTTAAAATAAGCCCCAGTCTACGCCTCAAGTAAGTAATTGGACTGTCTCTCAAGATTTTTTCTGATACGCTTTCCAAACCCTCCTAATTATGCCCTCACAAACTTCTGACAGTTTCTTATCACTTTGGCTGTACTTTGGCCTTTTCTAATAAAGTAAAGGCTTTAACCGGTTGTGGTGGTTTTGTTGCTGACATTAAGGTGTTTGTTTGTGCTGCTCTCCATGTCACTTTGAAATTACCCGAACAGCAAAAGCCAAGGTTTCAATCCAGTGGAACCTCTGTTTAATAAACGGATTTCATTCCCTGTGTCTCAAAGCGTTGCTACAGGTGGAGAATGTTCCAGAGCTCTTCTTCTTCTTCTTGTTGCTCTTTCAGTCTAAATGATTAACCTTAAAGTCTACCAGCTTTTTATTTTCCACCATAAAACAGCTTTGTGTAGTTGCTTTGGAACACTTGATTTATTATTTTTTGATTTATTGTGCAAATTATATCTGAGAATTCTTTGAAAATATCCTTTTTTTCTTTCTGCTAAAACACAATTTTACCCATTAAGTTATAATTAAATATTTTTACCTCCACAATCTGATTAATTGTTAATACATAATTCTTGTCATGTGATTTTCATTGTTTTTCTGCCTTTTTAAAAGGTCCCCCATGGTACTTTTTTTTTTTTTTTTTTACTTTTATGTGATATTGTATATTGGGAAATTAAAGAAGAGTACTTCCATTTGGTATACAATGTACTTTTACATAAATGAATGAAAACTGTATTTTATCCAGGATATTATATCAGGTAAAATATACCCCACATTAGTGACAGTGTCACTAATTTTAGCATTGGTCTTCTAGGGTTAATCATAATTAATCCACAGCAACTCTGTGATTAATATGGTTAAAAATGTAATCATTTGACATAACTAAAAAATAAAAAAAAGCAACAAAAATCATATGTTTTGGATTTTGAAAAAACAACTCAGTTTAAAAAAAGCCAAGTGTTATTTAATAGTTAATGTATGAAGGAGTTAAATACATCAGTTCAAGGTCGGATTAGACTCTACTGAGCCTGATCCTTTTACACCGGTGATTTTCTTACAATGAAGTTAACACCTTTTAGAAAAATGTCACCTGGGTAAAGCTCCCCTTCCTACCCTGATTTGCATTAGTATTGCCTTCTCTTCCCTAGACTTTAGGGAAGGGAGGTCATTGGAGGACAACTGCCAAGCAAGTTCCACGTCCTTTTCTGACAATTCATGGCAGTTTTCATTGTTGCCTGCAAATTGCTGCATAAACCTGAACTTCCACACTAATCTACAGCCTGTTTACTTATGGAAATCCCACTTTTCATGCATTGTTTGTAATGCTAACATCTGGTCAAAGGTGATAACTGATGTATGTCAATCTGAATAACAAGAGGAATTTGTCTGAATGCACATTTATTCCCACTTTACAGGATATAAAGTGTATACTGGGGACCACTTATTGGACCCAAATTCACATTCACATGATTATTTATTTTATTAATCCAACCCAATAAAATGTTTCTCTGGTATGGAGCATTTAGATTTTGCACTCTTGTGGGCATCTGTGGTTGTAATTCTAAATATTCTCCTCAATTTAGCATTTTCTGTCTGGATCTATACTGTACTGAAGGAGGTGGGGAGACCAGTAATGTTAAATATTTGGGCCTTTTATTTCCTTTTTTAAGCAGTAACAGAGGCGTACGTACAGTACAGTATGTACAGCTGTAATAATAACACTCATATTAGTTTAGACTACAACCCATATGTACATCTACTGTGGCGCTCAGAGTCATTCCATACTCACGTCAGCATAACCTCTGACCCTCTCCATACAAGGACACACATCTCACACAGGACTCCCATGATGCAACTCACCCTGCAGAAAAGCCTGAGCTGGTAGTACCTGCACACAACTTCATCTGATTGATTACACACCATAACAGCCAGTGACCTACTGTATAGTAGTAGAAAAAAGTTTTTGGACACCTGTAAAATTTTAGTTTCCAGTATTTGCAGAAAAGTATGTTTTTGTGTTTCAAATGACATACAGATGCAAATATTTTTTTTTTATTTTTGTTTAGAAGAAAAGAAATAACAATATTAAAATATTGATAGTTGTAACATCTTACATGCTGGATGTTTTTCTGCTGAAACATCCAGTTTTGACCTCCACAGAACAGAGCATGTGCAGAAGGAGCATGTGGGTTTGGAACAATATGGAACAATATGGAACAATATGGAACAATATGGAACAAAATGGAACAATATGGAACAATATGGAACAATATGGAACACTACTTGACAGAGTTCAGAGACTTAAGAATGATTTCTAATGCAATATATATCACAAATGCATGGGGTGTCAAAAAACTTCTATCCACTACTATAAATGAGAAAGGAACATTTCTTTCTTTACCATGATTCCCTCCGCCAAGGAGGTTATGTTTTTCCCGTCTGTTTGTCTGTTTATCTGTTTGTCTGTTTCACTTTGTTCAAGATAACTCGAAAAGTTATGGATGGATTTTGATGAAATTTTCAGGATATGTTGGAAATATGAACAGGAACAACTGATTTCATTTTGGGGTTGATCGGATTGGGGGGGTGGGGTACCTTGGCGGAGGTCTGTACTCTCAGACTGCTTTCCTAGTTTATTAATTATAATCCCTTCGTTTGAGTGTCATCATTGTGGAAATGTTGTTGAATGGTACTTTCTTTACTTAATTTATCTGACACCTTCACCCTTTATTAGACAAGTGACTCTTTTTAGTCATTTCCACAAACATTAACTAGAAAAGCACTCTGAGAGCGCAGACCTCCACCAAGGTAGAGCCCCACCCTGATCACCCCCAAAATGAAATCTCTTCTTCCTGTTCACATTTCCAACATATCCTGAAAATGTCATCAAAATCTGGCCACAGGTTTTTGAGTTATCTTGAACACAGACAAACAGACAAACAGATAAACGCCGGTAAATACATAACCTCCTTGGTGGAGGTAAATATGGGGCCAATCCCACGCCTCAGTGAGGTCAAGAAGCATGTAAAACTATACAGTGATTCAGAGATTTCATGGACATTTTAAAGCTGTAAATATTGAACATGTGTAATGTTTGTCAGTTCATGATCTTATAACAGTTGTTTTTTTGCATGTCTACTTTTTAACAAGTGCTGCTCAAAAGTTTTTATTTTTTATTTTTTTATTGATAGTCTTTATTTGAACTCAATTTAAAAGACAAAACAAAATAAAAACAGATAATAATGATCACACTGCAAAAGAAAAAAATATAAATAAAGAAAAGAAAAAAAGTCCATTTGCTATTATCATTGTGCATTTTACAAAAGTCCAAAAGGAATAGGATGAAGCACAATGCTTATTTACTCGTTCATTGGCAATAGGAAGGAAATAACAATGTCCAATGATATACAAAGGTTGAAAATTTGAATTTCAATAAGTGCCCTATACTGTAAAAGTATTAAAGGCATTCAGTAACTTTGTGCCTGTTATCCTAAAACTTCACTCTAGATGGCATACGGCAAAAATAAAAGAACACAAAAGTTTGTATTAAATCTATTCTCAGTGGCAGTGATGTAAGTTTCCGACAGTTCCAACATTAAATCAGATTGTCACAATCATCTCATGAGAAGAGCTAAAAATATTTTGTTCCAACTTTTATGGGCAACAGCATATATTCACACCAAGTTCTTCGACAGAAATAGTCATGATTCAGCATCTCACCTGGAGCCTCATACATACAGATTGTGAATCTGATCCAGGTGGCGTTTGCTCCCCTATGTCTATATGTCACGTCCGAGTAAAAAAGACACATGGTGCAAACTGTATTTGACTCACCGTCCTAGTCCTCTAGTTGTCCCTCATTTCATTATCTGCCTTTTTTGTTCTTTATACTAAACCATATATGGCTAGAAATACATCTGTCTAACTCCATCACTGTAGTTGTCATATGACATCTGGATCAGCCACATGATTGGTCGATACCTTCGTTCCTACTGTACAGTAAAAGCTTGGAAAAAAATGGATCTTGTTGTAAAAACTAAAATGTCACTTTTTCACAGGCAAATATTCGCAGTCTCTGTGACGGTACTAATGACTTTAAAAGCTGTTCAAATCAATACTGACTAGTGACTTTAAAGGTGGGGTGGGAGATATGTTTTTGGAACATTTTTTACCATATTGCTTGAAAACCTCTTCATGATCCCATAGCACGCACTGAAATATAATGTTTGCAAAAAAAAAAAAAGTTTTAGTCTAGAGCAGGCGTGTCCAAATCTAGTCCTTGAGGGCCGGTGTCCTGCATGTTTTAGATATTTCCCTCTTGTACATGATTCAGTTTAACCTTTTAACTCTTGAAACTTTAGCAGTTCCACAGTAGAAAATAATTAAAATAAGAAATAACATGAACCAAAGTAATCAATAAAATGAACACAAATGAATAATTAACTGACAAAATAATTAGTAATATGAACAAAGTAAGGCAAAGTTTTGTTCATTTTGTTGCTCATTGTTTATTTTTCTACATTTTACTTTTTTATTTTATTATTATTTTTTCTTTAATTTTGCTCCATTTTTGTCTTAATTTCTTCATGTTACTATTTATTTAGTCAGTTTATTATTCATTTTTGTTCATTTCATTGATGACTTTGGCCATTTTTGTTCATTTTGTTGATTATTTTAATTACTTTTACTGTGGAACTGCTAAAGTTTCAGGAGTTAAAGGGTTAAACTGAATCATGTGGAAGAGGGAAATATCTAAAACATGTATTTGTGAATCGCGAAGGCGTGGTTTTGAGGGGTGGACTGAGGAAGAGGAGCGAGTGTATATTTTTAAAATCTGACTTTTTTTCTGACAGCTTCAATTCCTGGTATTCAAATACCATCAGAAAAATACACAGGACAAAACCAAAATTGTAGACCGCCTCTTGCTTTGTTGTTTTTCGAAGGTTAAAATGAAAACACGTGTTTATTTCTCATTCTCTGTTCATGAAATAAAAGAAAATCCTTCAAAACCCCCCCCCCACAAAATGAAAAGAACTAAATGAGTTTTAAAAGTTAGTTTGATCCCTGACCCCAAAACACAGCACAAAACATCAGAAACATCTGTTGAATGAAAGCTGGTATAAAACATCAGAGAATGAATGCAGAATCTCATATTAGTGGCTTAAAGACATGTTGAGTGGAAAGGGAGGTCACACTAAATACTACCACTCAGGCTGAGGGAAGCTGTTTTTTCCCCTGAAACTTTCATTTTATTCATTTATTCAGTCAAATTTAAATGACTGGAAAGGAGTAGGATGAAGAAAACATCGTTCTTAAAACACTTCCTTGCATCAGATATGTTGCCATTGCAGAAAAAAAAACAGTTTACACGACAGTCAATGAAAAAATACAAATACAGAATCCATAAGTAAAACTATTTCCTCACATGTTTTTATAAAGCTTCTCTATTCCTTGCTTATAAAACCGCTTAACCCTTTGTTGGCCACACTACAAAAATCACAATAAATTTTTTTTGCTTTTCCACCTCACAGGATGGTTAAAACATATATATATATTTTACTTACCCTAAATTTAACTAAAGTATTAAAACGGAAACATGACTTCTTCACCAATCTTACCAAAATAATTTACGACTTGGTTCAAATTAAATGTGTCAACTCTTTGAGTTTGTATTACTAGTGATTAGCATTAGCAATTAGCATTAGCACTTCATGAACCTTTACTGTCATCTCTACCATTTGGTTGAGCATGTTTTCAAAAAACTATTACATGAATACCAAAGTATTTCTGAAACATGATGAGGATTATTTATGTAAAATAGACTCTGTAAAAGTTAATAAAAGTAAATAAATTGAAAAAAAAAAATAGAACTTTCCTGCAATTTTTGTGTCCAAAAGAAAAGATCATAGCAGAGGTGTTGTCACAGTTATAATCTTCTTCTTTGGTGGTATACTAGCATGACCTGAATATATTTACTGCCCAAGAAATTTGGTGTCAGAGGACTTACATTTAGATTAAATATTCAGGTTCAAAGTTACCTCTACCAAACGGTTGAGCTGACCAACAAAGGGTTAAACTAAAAAATATTTGCACATCTCTTCTGTTCCATTGCCATATTCTGACGCCCATAAAAAGAAACGCACATTTGCTTTACATTAGTCCTAACCTTTTGCCATGTCCTTTTATGTTTTTCATCCTGTGATACTAAACAAATAATCTCAGCACATTTGCTAAACCTTTGGGTTTTTTTTTACTTTTGTGTTACTATCTTAATACACAGGCTGATAAAAACATTTGTATGCTTATTATAACATTATTAAACCAATTTACCTAATGTTGGTCTAAGACTTTTGCACAATTCTATATATTACTTAGAAAAGCAGTGATGTATAGCTGCACAATACTGGAAAACATTGACATTGTGTTGTTGTTGTTTTTTTTAACCCTGTCATATATATTACATTATGAAAAAAATACTGAGGAGGATATAATAGCCGTGTGTTGCCGATATAAATGGTCAAACAAATTGGTTGTGATTTCTCTCATTTTGGCGACTGGTGGAAGACATTGTCAACACAGAACACGTGTTTCATTGTCATCTTTCTTGTAGCTGTAATAATTACAGGTAACTGATGTTGCAACCGGATTAAGAATGATTGTGATTGCTGAATCTCTGTCTGTGTGTCACCCTTAAAATTAGATGAGAACAGGCTGAGTTTATTTTCCTCCTATATTACAGGACCTGTGATGTGACACATACATTATGATGACCGTCGTCAAATGATATATTGTACAGCTCTACAGTGATTAAAATTAGGGGTGTCAAATTATCACATTAAGATGAATTAATTACAGTCATATTTAATGTGGTATATTTTTAATACTTGTACTTGATACTTGTATTGATTATGTTTTTTTTATGCAGTTTTTGGTTGTTTTTTTATGGGTTACCTTACAACAATTTATATAGACTTGATGTTTTATTTAATTTTTATTTTCAAATTATTTGCAGATTAACAAAAGAATGGATCAATATTTCCCTCAATGGGGACAAAATAACGGTTACCTGCAGCACTTGATACTAGTCTCAAATACAGCAGAATAGAAATGGATACAATTGCATCTGTTCAAGTCTGTTAAAAACAAGTGTTTTTATAAAAATAATTTTTACTCTACCAGTTATTAGTTAGTTTTCACTGGCATTTATGTGTTTGTTGGTGGGCTTGTTTGTTAATTAGGAAAAAAACTATGGATGGATATTGCTGAAATGATGATACTGGCACGAGGAACAAGTGATAAAAGTTTGGTGGTGATCAGTGGAGGGCAGGTGTGTTAGGCTTAATGGGGTTTTGAGTCCTCAAATCAAGCCTCCAAGGCAGCTGTGCCTGGAAGGCAGGCCCTGCCCCCAAGATCTGTAGCCAATCACAGCACTCGAGGTAGATTTTGTATTTTTCCCTCTACATTTAATTTTGTTTCCTGAGGAGGACTCGGCAATTGTACAGTTCAGCCGAGGTGAGTCGTCTGTACCTTTGTGTGTGTGTGTGTGTGTGTGTGTGTGTGTGTGTGTGTAATAATGTACTTAATTGGAACAAAAATACCTCAAGTTGTGTTTGGACTTTTCTCAGCCATTTTTAGGTCACATTAAAGATGAGATGAATTCGATTAGTTAATTACAGATTATAATTAATTCATCTCTCAATGTTTTAAATCTATTGAAAGCACTAAGTAAAATTAAGATTTATGTTAAATTATTTTATCATGAGAATGGGGGTGGGATTAAATCTGATTTTCTTCTACTCACTTCTTTTCCTGTGTAAATAATATATTTTGGAATTTTTAACTTGCATTCATTCTGTAAATGTAAGAAATAAACCAATAAACGAACTGAATGAAACCATGTGTTAATTTTATAACACACTTTTGTCTTATTATAGTTATTAATCATCCTCATCAGGCCTGTAAAAAAAATACTGGTGGAGCTTTAACATTTATTTGATGGAGCTAGAACGTACGAGCACTAAACAGCCTGACTCCCAACTGCTGGCAAACATCCAGCTGTGTTTGAGTGCTCTCTCTGTGGCTCATACATCACACAATCTAATTCCATCTCTTGGACCGTCTCATGACTCCATAACAAACTCTCAGATTATGATGTCAATTCCATAAGCAAACATGAGTGTGAGTGTGTGTGTGTGTGTGTGTGTGTGTGTGTGTCTTCTCCATGGTGAGGGTGTCACCAGGCTCCTAATGTCTCTGAGCTGTTTGCTTAGATAAAGGTCATCACAACAATTAACCCCGTCTGATGAGTGAGGGAGTGAAGCAAACAGCAGCCATCACAGCAGGCATCACCTAAACAAACACATGCACACATTCATAAAGAAAACACAAATTAAAGTGTCTGGTGTTGATATGATGCCAGAACAACACCATTGCACTTCTGTATTGATTCTAAACCATTTCATGTTTTTCTAAATATTGGTATTCATGTCCAAGAAATTGTAAAGTTGTACTTAGGTAGTGTTGTCTTGTGTCCATGTTTCTCACTTCCTGTTTATTTTGGTAGATTTCTTTTTGTGGCCTGTCTTGGACCTTTCCCCATATATATATATATATATATATATATATATATATATATATATATATATATATATATATATATATATATATATATATATATATATATATATATATATATATATATATATATATATATATATATATATATATATATATATATATATATATATATATATATATATGGTTTTTTCCTTTGTCTGTTGCTAGGTCATCTTGTTTGATCAGAGAACCAAGCCAGTCATAACCTTTTCTAGAAGAAAGTACATGTCTTGTCATTAGTTTTTTTTAGGTTTGTCAAGTAACAGTTTTTCCTCTGTGAGTGATTTTTATTTGATACTTTTGTCATTTGTTTGTAATCCTCTGTATGAGTACTTTTTCTTGTTACTTTATCATTAAATATTGTTTTGAATCCTAGGTTTTTTGAGTCATGCATTTGGTTTCAAACCCTAGTTCAGCAGATTTATTTTAATAGACTCTTAATCATTGTTACATTATTTTTGAGCAACATATGTACATTACATTGAGTACATTATATATAATTACCCCCCCTCCCCTATGCCCAAAGCAAGCTCTCTGAGGAGGGACAACAGTAATCATATTTAAACCAATAAAAGAACCCTAATCATTGTTTAATATCAGTTTTTATTCAGTATGTTGTGTGCTTATGTACTTGTGAGTTGTGTCTGCAACAAAGTGTATTATTATTATTATTAGTAGTAGTAGTAGTAGTAGTATTACTTTAATAAATAATAATTTAATAAAAGGGAAAAGAAAACTTTAAGATAATAAAGACCTTTATTATCCATTCAGGGTTTATTTCACTCTAATGGCCGGTGTGGCTAATTGCTGTTATGATGACAGTGATAAATGTGTTTACTGTTCTCAACCATTTTCTTTTATTTGCATTTCCAATTTTTGCCTTTTTAATTTATTTTACCTTTATTTTACAAGGAAGTCCCATTGACATTAAAAATATCTTTTACGATGTAGACCTGGTGAAGGTACACAGTAAATTTTGCAGTGTTAAATCAACACTTAGAGAGTTAATTTGGAGACAATGGGACCAAATACACTCTAGAAGAAGTTAAATAAACTCTCTAAGTGTTGATTTAACACTGCAAAATTTACTGTGTAGTAGCCATATAAAGTCAAAACAATATAAAACACATACATGTTATGTACACAATGAACTATAAAACAGAATAACAATTATTCAGCCATAATGGCATCAATAAAAACTGTAGTCACTGCATTAACCTTTTCCACCCTAACCCTAAAATGGTCTACTTGGCCTTTTTTTTTTCTTATTTTGAAGAACTAGAAGGTAAGAAAATATGCTGTGAGTGAGTTTGTTTGCCCATTTTCCCAGAGTTCTTTACAGCGTTTACAATTTACTGCACATTACATCCTCCTAAGGCATGATGCATGAGTGAAATTATCATAATTATGCAATAAAATCAATAAAGTGCAACGTTTCAGATTTCAGAAATGTTCCCAATTGCACAAAAAGTGAAAGAGTTACAACCATCCAAACTGCATACTGTATGTGCAGGGTGAGTCAGTGATGACATGTCAAGTTTTTAAGGAGTTAAAAATGTGTGAATATATATATATAAGATACAGAAAATACAGAAAATAATAATACAGAAAATTTATAGTAAGTTCAATACAAACCAATAAGCAATCAATCATGTGCGTTTACATGTGCAAACCAATAATGTCAATGAAATATTCACTACGTTAATATAAGAAAAATAATAAACGCTAAACATGAATGTTGTATTAGATGGAAAACAGTCAAGAAATGCAGTTATGTTTAATGAGATACAGAAACGAAAGCTTTTACAAGAACATGTGGAGTAGACCAGCTGTTTGTTCAGTTTTATCCTGTATAAAACTATCACCAAGTTGTTGTGTATCTGTTTCTTCTCCAACAACAGCTCAGATAAGACATTATTTGGTAAAATATTAAAATCTTAATGATGAAGACAAGGAAGATCTGGATAGAAAACCCTAAAATGACACTAAAGTTAACATCATTAAATACCACTTTTGTATTTTTTGCAGTCATACTCTCAAAAACCTCTTGATGATAACAACAAAACAGAATTTCTCCCCCAAAAAAAAGATTGTTATTTGGTGTTTTGATGATATTTATGGTCTAACACATCAGAGTAAAATCTCTTTTAAGTGTTTGAGTCACCAAATAACACTTTTCACACTCATCATCATTCACTAAGCTCTTCTGCTTTGAAAGAGACCCCACTCCTCTGTTTTTTTTTTCTACAGTTTGTGACTCGTCTGTACATAATTGTGCACACATTGAATTGATCATGACTTTAGGGTACAGGTCTCAAACATAAGACCCGGGGGCCAAATTTAACCCCCCCAAAGAGTCAAATCTGTCCCATAGGATGAATTACACTAAAGGTATTAACAAGCAATAATTAAAAAAATAATAATTTAAATTCAGGATCCATGTACAGTACAATTAAATCTCAAATGCACCAGTCCAGTAAAATAATAAATATTGAAAACCAAGGAAGGGCAGAGTTACATTTTGGTGTGCATTTATCTGTGTATTTATTTGTTCTTCCATCAGTTAGTCTGGCCGTTAGCAAGATAACTCAAAAATGTTTGAGTGGATTAAGCTGTAATTGTCAGAAACTGGTGATACTGTCACAAGTCTCAATATAAACGTTTGGTGGTGATCAGATCAGACGTGTGTCTTTCATTCGGTATGTTGGGGCGGTGAAACCTTGTACTTATTTCAGTCATTTAGAGTGAGGGGGGGGGGCTGATATGCCTTGGCAGAGTCTGCGTTCTCTCATTGTATCTGTTTTAGTGTGAAAATGTAAAACAAAATGAAAGTATTTATACTAAATTCTTTTTACAAAAATATGTGAATAACCTGAACTAATATAGATAACCTGAAATGTCTTCAGTGTATGTTTACCAGCCTGTTACTAAATGTGTAGTATATTTGTAAGTGTAATGTGTCTTTGAGGCAAACTGAGGCAACATATTGTTAAAAGCGTATTTGTTTTTCTTAAGTCATTTCAGGTTGTTAATGTTACTCTGATTTTTAAGGAAACATTATCATAGTGTCATTTTTTTTTTTTTTTTCACTCTCATTACTTTCCTGGTCCAACCCATTTGGGGTCATATCAGACTGAATGTGACCCCTGAACTAAAACCACTTTAACAACCCTGCTTTTGGGCATCATCATATACTGTTCAAACTTGCGTGTATTGATCTGTTTTTGAAAAGGTGACTTTCTGTCTCAGACCTCCACAAATAATTGCTCAGCAGAAAGGATAATACAGCTGCAGAAAACAGCTTGAACACAAGTTAGCTGTGGTTTGAACACCTGCTGGGCTGTTACAAGGCTCTCGCTTCCAGTTCCCTGGAGTAAAGGAAAGCTTGGATTTGTCTAGGATTAGTTATAGAAAAAATAGGATGTAAAAACAGAAACAGCTGGAGGCAGTTTTATTGAAATTGTTAAAAAAAAAAGATAGATGTGGCTACAGGTCAGAGATGCTTTAATCATAATTAATCACAAGGAAATTCATTTTGATATGAAAATTAATTTTTACTGGCAGATACACCTGTTTAATGACATGACTGAAAGTTTTACAGCAACTTTATTCATCCTCAGGGAAATTCAGTTAGAGACTAAAACATAACATATTGGGGAATATAAATAAGTTTATATATGGACGCAACCAATTATTATCAGAACAAGTGGTGCCAAGCCCAACAAACCCTGCCCCCTCACAAATATTTTAGCTGTTAACCCTTTAAGCCCGTCTCCTGCTCAAAATGTTGCTTAAGGTCAAAGGTCATGACATCATTTTAAAGCACATGCCAGATTTTCTACCTGTCAATCATTAGTAACTAAGGCTCCATCTCCATTTGTATTTGTGTTATAGTCTATTTTATTTTATTATTTTGAGTTTTTTGACCCAGTGACCCCTGACCTCTTAGGTCAAAAAGAAGTCAAAATTTATACACACAAGATGCAGAACTGAAAGACCAGCATTTTTGGTGCTCATTGGAAGCCTCTAAGATGAATAGTTCAAATGTTATATCCAAAATTTGATGTTGACCTTTATTGTGACCTTTGATCAAGAGTCTTCATATTTGTCCATCAAGGTTCTGATGTCAATGCACATCAACAAAAAGAAGTTATATGTAAAACTGGGTATACAGGAATGACCTTTGACCTACATTCATTAAAATTTTATGGAATCTATTTTGGACCACCTCACATTTTTCCTGAGAATTTCACCAAAATTGAAGTTTTTGTGTAAAGTTCCTGACAAACAAACAAACAAATATACAAACTGAACCAAAACCAATACCCTTGCAGTAATAATAACACAGACTTATATCTCTAATAATAACTCATCCCACTGTTTACTCAAGTTAAACAAGGAAATGTAACCGCGTGTTACCAGTAATCTAGTCCTTTCCCTGCAGTTCTGTGTTTTCTGTGTGGGAGCTAATTCAGCACCCTCCAGCTGCTCCATATGACACCCACTCCCCACCGAGACTCAGTCTGAGGTGGTCTCCCACAGAGCGCTCTGCCAAGATCTGCCTGAGCCTCAAACCATGCACGCTGTGGGCTCTGTCTGAAAATTCCACTTGATAATAAAAATAATTTAAACCTCATTTATGTATAACGAAGTCTCTTCTGATTTGAGCTTCCATGGTAAATTTGATGCAGGGTCTGGGACAGAGGCGCTAAAATACACTCACTGAACTCTACAGTGATCTATGTCACCTGTCTACAACGTCTTTGTCTTACTGCTTTTTTCTGAATTGACATAACATGACTACTGACATAGTAGTACGACATGATACTCGTGTTTATACTACTATTCCTGTCATGTTCCAGCATTATTCATTGTTACTAACTTTTTGGAAAATAATGAACTAACACTTTAGATCAGGGCTGTCAAACTCATTTTGGTTCAGGGGCCATATTTAGCCTAATTTGATCTTAAGTGGGCTGGAACTGTAAAATAATGATATAATAGCCTATAAATAATGGCAAATCTAACCCCTTTTTTTTACATTTGACAAAAAATTAGATCAACCTGAGAAAACATGAAATTTTATTGGAAAAATTTACATTTACAAATTAACATTACACACAATGTTACGCAAATGTGGCAACGGGTATAAGGTCAAGGTCAAGGTTACTTTATTTGTACCCGTGGGTAGGTTAGTTTTGCAGTCCAGATCATCACTTATTCCTCACATACCACACACACAACATATAATTGTGGTACATTGGTCGAGATTGTAAAAAAATAAAAAATAAAAAAAAATAATAATAATATTGTTAACATTTGAGATTGGAACTAGAATAGAAACATTTCTACAATATTACATCTCAGGTTATTAACACAATGGATCTGTACAGTAAATGCATAAAGCAGTTAGTAAGAGGCAGAACATTGTTAGAATTTCACATTTCAAGTTCATATTTAACCACAGACATTCAAAACAGAGACTTTTGTTTTGCTAAAATTCATTTGGTTTTGATCATATAATAGATTACAGTGCTATGTTGCAAATAAATGTTAATTTTAAGCAACATTTAGGTTATACATCATCTACAGAAGACAGTCTAAGGCAGTGGTTCCCAACTTTTTTTGGCCCGGCAACCCCAGACATTCAAAACAGACACTTTTTTGAAAATTTTGATCAATAAATGTCAATTTTAGATGACATTTAGGTTATATAATGTATATTATTATGGACACAGGCATAGGTGTAGTTTACTGCACAAAGTGAGAATTGTATTTTTATTGGTCAGGATATATATATATATATATATATATATATATATATATATATATATATATATATATATATATATATATATATATATATATATATATATATATAATTTTTATTTACAAGACTGATAATTAATACTGGCAAACAATAACTCAAACTATGAATAATGACAGAGCTGCAGCATCTGAAACTGGCCACAATGAAAATTAGACAGATAAACAGTAGCACAGTGCAGTTTTTCATGTCTTTTATGTATTGTGGGACAGAGGACTCAACTAATTAACTCATCATATCATTTTATTAGCAATATTTTATTTACTTTAATGACATTTTTTATATTTTTTATTAATGCCTAGAAATTTCAGGCAATTCCATTTGATTTCCAGATGACCTCAAATGAGGTCCTGATCCTAAGGTTGAAAAACACTAATTCTAAAGAGTCCTGGATGCATGTTTAGATATTTACCTTAATATACTATCTATAAAGTATCACATATGACTATTAAATATCATGTGGATTCACTGTACTTCACACAGACCTGGATCTATAACTCATTTGTCCTGTGTTGATGCTATAAAAGACACAGCTGGTGTATTTTGTGAGTGTAAATTATATTTCTTGTGAGTCTTCTATGCACCACAGCACAGTATGCTTTGCTAACCAGTTGGAGTGCAGCCCCATAGGGAGTTAATCTTTCATGTAACGAGAGAACAGAGACTCAGAAACTGTCCCACGCATAAGTACAGTGCAGGAGTGTGGCCTTTGTGCTAAAATGTCACATATCTTCGTTCTCTCTCCTACCTTTTTTAAATTATAACCTTTGTGCCTCTCTAATAAACGACTGCACACCTACACAGTTGACAGAAACAGCTTTCGTGTGTGTGTCTCTGTTGGTCAGGTTTCTTTTATTTCGTGACTGACATTTTTTTTTTTACCACCTAAGCTTGTTTTCCTTCACCTTTCAGTCCAAAGTCAGTGTTGACCACAGAAATGTAACCTGTATTTTGTGTGAATGTATGTCTGTATATATAGATGGAAGTCATTCTATATAAGAGGACACTTTTTCACAGTGTGCATCTCTCGCTGTCAGACACATGACACTTATTCCCTCTGTACTGGATCTGTCTTCTTACTCCCTGAGGGTCTCTTCGCTGTCATTTCTCCTCATTCTCCCACTCATTTTTACGTGCCTATGTGTGTTTGCACACAGTGTGGTATGTGTTCATGCGTGTTTAAGATTGGAGTGTATTGCCTCGAGTGCATGCCTGTTTGGAAAGCGCTAATCTCTCCCAAGAGGTATAGGAAATAATAGAAACTTCATTCAGGATTTATGGGAAGAGGCAGACACATATGCACACACACATGAACTGATCCTGTTTATGGTCAGTGTCTGTGTTGATTTCCATTACTCTGCAAAAGCTATTTCTATTTCTGCCTTTGGGGGAAAAAATGTTGTATTTAAATAAAACATACGCCTACTGGCCAGAGGTTCATCTCACAGATAAAACTCTTTTACATCAACAAGCTGCACTGTGAGTAAACGGCTGGATATGCAGATACAGAAGATATGCATTGAAATGTCGAATATTTTACTGAAAACCTTTGATTGAGCTTGTCATTTTTTCAATTATAGTGTCATATTTAAGCCATATTATCAGTCACATATGGATATTTTCACTGTAACTATGGTGCTATAATAAAATATATGTCTATAAATGTAATGTAAATTGAATTTCTTTGGTAATTTTACAAGAAATATCCAAATATTAGCATTTTCCACCTTCTCAAATGTGAGGTTGTGCTGCATTTCTGTTACAAATGAGCTGAATCATTATGTCTGGGATAAAGACATGGTTATTATTAACTATTCTCTTGCATTTTTCACACTAAGAAAAAATATATTAATTAATTATCCCTAATCGTTTTATCCTTGAATACTTGTTTTCTTTTCTCTTTTTTTTCCCTTTTCACACTAAACTTGGTTGTCATTTTATTGCCCCTCATTTTATATAAGAGTTTTAAACACTTGTTAAATGTGTTCCTGTGGATATAGATGACAAAGGTTCACATTGTCATATACAGTAGTTTCCTGTCGTGCCATATTCCACAGTGCCCGGTGCTGTGGGCATCTGTCCTTGGCCATCCCTCACAGTAAACCTGTCACCTCAGCAATATTGAAATAGCTATTCTTCCTGCTGTGACATTGCCTTATCTATCCTTGTTGAGAGACTGTCAGAATATTTTCTATCTCCCTGAGGCCATCTGCCAATAAACAAATAGAAAAACAAACTGTCCTCTATCTATGTTAATATAGAGCTGTGTTTAATCAGCCCTGATATAAAAGGACATGTGTGGACATGAGTGGGTGAGCTTTAGCTTCCTCTCACCACCTCCTGCCCCTCACTCTTTGTGAGTGAATCAGAGGAGCGATTTCTCCTGATCTATTTGAAGATAAGGGTGTCATTGCGACTATTTTTTTTGCACAGCGAATTAGACAGATTATTTTTTATGTCCTGAAGTTAAGAACAAAAGCGTGAGAGAGAGAGAGAGAGAGAGAGAGAGAGAGAGAGAGGCAGCAGAAGAGCAACAGCCTGCACAAATTGTGCATATAATTCACTGCATCATTTATCCTCTCTTTGTGAGTGCTTCTCTCTGTTGTATTCTGTGCCTACTCTCAATTAGACTGTCTTCAGTGTCTTTCCAAATGCTTTTGCTTTTTGCCTTTTGTCTTCCTCTGTCGTCGTCCATCCCTCCGAACTATGTCAAGAGTTAAGAAGCAGAAAGAAGAGGGATAGAGAGGAAAAGATTGAGTCAGAGATAGTGGGTGTAATAGGCAAAATTGGTTTGGGAGAGATGGGTCGATAAAAGGGAGATGGATAAATGAATGTGAGGGGGGAAACCACAAAGCATCCTTCTTAGTGCTGGAAGGGTAGAACCCAAGCCTTTTCCTGGTTTAGACTGAAAATGGTTCCACCGAGGAGTGTTTCAGTGAAGGCAGCAGACTTAGTGAATTGGGAATAGGGGGTAGCACGACTGCATTTAATATCAGCCACACTATGTATTATAGATAAAGTAAAGTTGTGAAGCCTTGACTTTGTTTTTTTTTTTTCCCACTGGTGCCCTGCATGCTTCACCTCATGCTGCTTCCTTTCGTCTGTCACTAGTGTAACATAAGAGAGGAGGATGAGCAGCAGGAAAGGGGAGCTGCATCTATACTTAAGAAAAAAAAAAAAAAGTAATGCAAGAAAGGCAAAAAAAAAAAGAAAAAAAAGATCATATGAGCTGACAGAACAAAGACATACAAAGGAAGAGAAAAACAACAAAAATAAGTAGAGTTTCCCATATGTTAAAACTGCAGTGTAGAGCTGTTAAACACATCATATACTTCAGTTACAACATGTGCCCTGTTTCCCAACACATAACTCATGATGATTTATCTCCCAGTACAATTTATTACAACGATTGAGACTGTAAATCACAATTAGCCGCACCCCAGTCATATTAATTTGAACACTAATTAGTCCTGTATTGCATTTTGTAATTGGTTTTCCAAGGTAACATGAAAGAGATTGCAGGTAAAGAAAGGCCAAAACACAACTCAGGGAGTCATTGCATCAGTCACAGATGCTGCAAAATAAAATGTGGAGTTCTGCAAAATGTGGAAATGATGATGTGCACTTTACACAGGAAAAGTGTCAGCGATGGAGAGCAGAATTTGAAAAAAAAAAAAAAAGTTTGGATTGTAAAATTTTGGTAATTTGTCCTATTTACATACGTAGCAGGAGAGATGGGAAATTAGACTGAACATTCACGTGCACACACTTCCACAGTTTCGTTACATCTGCACAGGATGATTAGACCTTTATAGAGTTGTTTTCTGTTTGTTTGTTTATTTCATTGTCTCCCTGAAGCATGAAATACACAGGCCTGTCACACAGACTGATGAAAGGAAAGAAAACTGTGGTGCTTTTTTTTGTATCTCTGAAAATGACTGGTTCTTTTTACATTTTCATACACTACATCTCAGACTACCAGTGATTATGTTATAATATATATCAAAAATATTTACATTTATGTGTGCATTGGAATTGGATTTTGTCATTGGCAAGAAATATATTGTGTTTTTATTGTCAGATCTTCGGAAAGAGGTGCGTTTGGGTTTGGGATAAAAATGACAACACAGCTTTGACAGGTTGAACAAATGCTACCGTGCTTCCATAAAATCCATGTCGGCGTTTGTCTTCACAGTACATTTGTCTCCCTCTGTTTGAAAAAATGAAACTGCTTTTAAGGTTTACGCTTAAAGCAATACGGGCAAACTGTGACAATTTCATGCAACTTGTCATTTATTGATTGTAAATCTCAGAGTTATAGTTAAGCAAATAAATGAGTAAATAACTTTTTGCTCCATGGAAGGAAATGCACTGTAATTCACTCGAGTATTTTAAACTGAAACCATCTTCATCTACAATGTTTGCACAAAGTTTCACAAATAAACTACAGATATTTAAACACATAACCAGTGTTGTTGATAATGGCACTGACATGAATATAATCAATGGCAGCTTGATAAAATGCAGAATCCAACGGCACAAAAGCTACTGGTAGAGGCATTAAGGATAGTGTTTTAGTGTCTATATTGAATTAACATCTGGAAGTCAGTTTTCTTCTAAAAATGTTCATTTAAATGAAATGTAATCTGGTTAAATGGTCATATAGTGATGTTTTTAAGTAAAATCATGAATCAAAATACAACCAAAACTACATTTTCCACTAAATTTCTCTGCATTCTGGAAGGTTGATGGGTGTTTTTTTGTTTTTTTTTTAATTAGAAACTCACTTTTACACCATTTTGGACTAACATTATTACAACATTTTGACTAGATGAAGCAAAGACTAATCACACTTCCATGTACAGATGCAGTGTTTCCATTGATTATACACAGACTGTGTCGGCTTATTTCATCCTGTCAGAGTTTTGTAATTAATTCATAACAATTTCAGGCTGGAATAATTCTCAAACATCTGTGCAATATCAGAAATATTGCACATTGGAGCTTAGAAGACAAACCTCCAGTGTCTGTCTTCATCTTCTCTTCAGTGACACACAAAACAATACTATGTACAAACCCTGTGAGTTAATGCAGAATGAAACCAAACATTTTCCTATGGTAAAAAGAGAAATAAACTCATTAGCTTAGCAACATGTGCTAACAAACCCATAAATGTGTTTAGATTAGGACACACTGTAAAATAGAATTAGACTAAACAGGCCTTTAAAACATTTCAACTTAGACTCCACTGTTATTTTTTAATGACACAGTATGTATGAGCTATCTGAAACATAGGCCATGTGCTAAATTGAGATTGATCACTATTTTATATTATGAGATCACTAAGCACTCGGTGTCTGTGTCATCGTTTTCTTAAAGTTGTGGTCTTTGGGTTTACAGATTACAACATAACCTGTTAATGTGTGATCTGAAATAAGGTCAGCATAGAAAAAAAATACAATATCCATACCCATGTATTTACATCATCTGTTACTGCTGCTGTTATTGTTGCCCCCCACCCCTTCACATCACTACTATGAATGACAGCTAATTGTGAATTTCTGTATGATATTGTATGTATTTTTTGATCACTTGATGTTGCTTCAATAAAAATTAACAAATAAATAATTAAAGCCCGAAAAGCAAACCTCCGCCAAAGCAGACCTCCCTCCCTTTGAATCAAGAGAGGTCTACCAAAGAGGTTATGTTTTTGCCAGAGTTTGTTTGTCTGTCTGTTACTTACAGTAGCAAGATAACTCAAAAATTTCTGAACGGATTTTGATGAAATTCTGAAGAAATCCTGGATTCTGGATCAGTTTGACATTTTTAATTCCGGTAAATAGAGAATACAATTCAAAGTGATCCACAATCCAGGATCTCTTCTGGATCATCACCAACATGTAATAATTTGTTCCTCCTAACACATCCTGAAAATGTCATCAAAATACCCCCCCCCCCCCCCCCCCCCCCCCGGCAGCTTGACTTTAACGTGACTGACTGCAGTCAAGAGACGGACAGATTTTTAATCTAATCACATGCAAGGATTTTAGATAAGGCCCCTCCTTTGAAAACAGAGCGGTTGCGGAAGAGTCCCAGATGGTATTGTGAAATACCATTTGGGACAGTCAGGTTACTGTATAATAACATTAGCTCCTCAATTGCAGAACTTTCCATCATGCCAATATTGACAAAAGTTTCATTGTAGACACACTCAAATTGCTTGAGTCTGTGGGAATGGACCAGAGGTGGTCAGAGTACTCACATTCTGTACTGAAGTATAAGTACGACTACTTGTGTGAAAAAATACTCTGGTAAAAGTAGAACTACTGATTCAACTCTTTACTGAAGTAAAAGTAAAAAAAAAAGTACAAGTTTTCAATTGTAAAGTAAAAAGTAAAACTACATTTTGTTTTGCCATGAATACAACAATACTTATTTAACCAGGAAAAATCATAAAGGTTTCAAAAGTATCTAAAATAAAGCTGTTAAAAATGTGTTGTTGTGAAGATATTGTGTTTGATCAATGTCACAGTACTTTGTGGGCATGGACAGAAAATTTAGGAAAAATGAAAACAAAAAGTCACAATTGAGATAAAAACTCATCATGAGATTAAAAAAAAAAAAAAAGTTATAAATAAATAAGGGATAATGTATTGCTCACAAGTTACTATCAGAAAAATCGGGGCGTAACAATAAATCCACCCGCAGAACGCTGGGAACATCCATTCAAAATGAATGGGAGCTGTCGCAACGTTCTAGAGGGCTGTAGAATGCATAATTTTAAGAGAAAAAGTAAACATTTTGAGATAAAATGGTAAAGATGTGAAATAAAAAGTCAAAAATGTGACACAAAAAGTCAAAATTATGAGATTAAAAAGTCAAAATTGTGCATAAAAGGTCAAATTTATGAGATAAAATGTAAAATTATCAGGTAAAAAGTCAAAATTGTGAGATCAAAAGTCAAAAATCTGAGATTAAAAAGTCAAAATTGTGCATAAAAGGTCAAATTTATGAGATAAAATGTAAAATTATCAGGTAAAAAGTCAAAATTGTGAGACAAAAAGTCAAAAATCTGAGATTAAAAAGTCAAAACTGTGACATAAAAGGTCAAATTTATGAGATAAAAACTCAAAATTGTGAGATAATACTCATATACTGTAACTATAATATATAAAGACACAATTCCTCTTCACTGATTTTCCCTCTGATCTGTTTAATTTGATAAAGTAATGAGTCTATAGTATAAGGTTCAGATATTTATCCAAAAATATAGGGAGTAAAAGTAAAAAATAAATACTCAAGTAAAGTACAGATACCTAAAACATCTACTTATGTACAGTAACAAAGTACTTTTACTTAATTACTTTCCACCTCTGGAACAGAGAAGTTAAAAGAATTGTGAAAACTTTGCCACTTTCCAAACACAGACGGTCTGTACTGTACCACTTGTTGACAATCTGTCAACAGTTTTTCTCCATCGCATGTACAATTAAAGTGTTGATGGATGCTTTTTTCTGGTGAATGTGCATCTTTAAAAGAAGTTAACTGCGTGTAACAGGGAGCATTAACTCTGTAGACAGAATCCCTCAGAGAGAACAGGAGCGTTAAAGTGTGTTAGAGAGTGAACTGAATCCAACCTCCCGCCCTCGTTCCTCCCCTGTCCTCCTGTCCTCGATCCATACCTGTCCGCCCACTGATTTCCCATGAGCCTTTGGATGATTGTGTGAATTCAGCCAAGTCGGGCTCGTTTTTTTTTTTTTTTGGTAGAATCACTGTTAATTTCTGCGTATGGAATGATATACTCAAGACAAAAGACACACACACATACACACACACACACACACACACACAGTTTCACATACAGTACTTGTGCGTCTTATGTGACTGGTGTGATTGCAATAAAGCAGGACAGATGAGGCGCTTGTTAGGAGAAAACATATCCAGCCTCTTCTAGGAATCAATACAACTCAGTGTTAGCCAACATCTTTTTTTTCCCCTTGTAAGATGTGTGGTGTGTTTGGTGTGTTTACAGTTACCATGTCTGTCTAAATACTGGTGGTTCTGCTTAGTGTCTAGTCTGTCATCAGTCGGCTTTTCCCGTAGGATGTAGTCCACCCTGGTTTATCTCTGGCTCTTTGTCGACATATTAAAAAAAATGGCTGAAAAAAGGAGAGCTACTTTATTCCGTAGAACAATGTTTTTCAACTCTAGGGTTGAGATCCTGTGTGAGGTTACCTGGAAATTTCATGAATTGATAAAAAATGTAAAAACAAACAAATCAACAAAAATATAACCATACTAATAAAAAATATATATTGTGAGTCGAGAGAGAAAATCATACAGAAGAGGATTAGGGCAACTGTAAAAAATAAATTAAAATATAAAAATAAAAAAGGTAGTGGTTTATTCTGAGATTAAAGACACAATTCTGACTGTATATATATATATATATATATATATATATATATATATATATATATATATATATATATATATATATATATATATATATATATATATGTTTATCTATCAAATGTTCATTATAAAATATGAATAAAAAATAAATAAAATATTGCTAATAAAATATATGATGGGTTGAGAGAGACCATCACAATACATAAAAGACAAACTGTGAGTCTAAAAGCACTGTGCTACTGTTTATCTGTCAAATGTTCACTGTGGTCATTTTCAGATGCTGCAACTCTTTCATAATTCACACTTTGAGTTATTGTTTATTCAGTATTAATTGTCAGCCTTGTAAATACAAGCTGGACTGACTGTACATATATCCTGACCAAGGAAAATAAAATTCTATCTTTGTGAAGTAATCTAGGCTATTCTGCCCATAATAATATACATTAAATAACCTAAATTAACATCTATTTGCATCATAGTATTGTAAACTATTACATGATCAAAATTAGATACAAAATTACAAAATTTGCCCCCCCCATAGCATCATATGATTGTTATTAGACAGAGATGCCTTGCACACACATGCACCTGCACTGTACATACACAGCAGAAACTAGTGGAGTGGAAGCACTTAAGAAGCAGAGCAAGAGCAACAGAGTGAGTTCTGAAAATTGAGCTGAGAGTGAGGTCCAAAGTTCAGGCCTGTTGGAGAGACAGACGGAAAAGACTCCTTTAGAATGCTGGAGATGGTGTCAAGAGTAGGAAGGGATTACATTAGAGGAGTTAGTGATTATAGTAGTGTAGTATAAGTGCTGCACTTGTCATGATCAAAGCTGTTATTAGTGCTCTTAGTGAGGATCAAATATGGCTCATGAAACATGTAACTTGAGTAGGATGTCAAGTTAAACTGTAGTGGGAAGGAAGAGTGAGACGTTCCACAGTGAGAATGCCCTGTTTAGGTGTGTTTTTGTGAGAGTGGGCAGATGGGTATAGATGTTTTGAGATTAATGTGGGCTCTGGTTCTCTTGGGGCAGTCATTCACATCCCTTTGCTAAAGGTACTTCAGGTTCTGCTCTGATGCGTGTCTAACCTTTGCACTGACACTTTGTGATAAATTACGCCCTCAAGGTGCAGGAGCAAATACATTCCTATCAATAATTCCTGTCCATTCTAGCATTTTCTGAGCGACCACTAAATGTCTGCGTCGTGGTACAGGGCATGAGCAAATAGTTGCTGAAAGCATGTAAAAGATAAATGGCACTTTGTGAAAAAAGACACAAATGGTGAAATACACAACTAACTAAATATTTGCACAGCTTCAGGAGCGATCCCCAATCAGGTGGATCACGCCTAAATCACAGTGAAGGTGACCTATTGTGCTTCGATGGCTGACAGCGATGGGACTGATCTGTCCCCGTTCTATTAGGACTGATTATATCATTTAGATACAGATGGGTCGTTTAACCCGGCAGCTGTCCTCATCAGATACACCAGACTGAGCTCCCTGGTTAATGGCTCACAAGAAGCCATGGGAGAAACACAGACCGGGCAATGAGGAGGAAAAAGTGAAATGTAGCTCATGGATGATGGGAGGAGGTCAAAACAGCCTGCTTAAAAGTATTGGTGTTTGGCTTCAGGCACTGACTGTCAGACATTTAATGTCTACATCAGGAGCAGATCCTCTTCCATCATATTAAGCATGTTCCTGTAGTATCTCAGAGCAGCCGAACCAAACACTGGCTGTAGAGAAGGCCTCACATGTTTAATGTTGGCAGCCACTGTTGGTCTCTATCCAACTCTTACAGCTACAGGAGGAATAATATGGGTGTAAAGTGGCAACATTTCTAAAAATAACTAAATTAATTAATTGATTAATAAAAATATTAAGCTCCCAGTGACCCTGTGACCCTAGTTCAGATGACGAACGAGCGATTAATTAAAATAAATGAAAATAAAGACAAAAACCTTCCTTCTGCATCTGTGTCTTCTCTGTCCACATCTGAAGGCTACATGCTACTTTGGAAAATGTCATAGTTATTGTATGTTGTACCTGTTACAAGGCAGAAGTAGAGAAGTAGAATCATGTCTGAGGAAACTTGGCTAATGTCAAGAACATATTTTAAACCCTTATCTCATTGAAAAAACAACAAAATATGACTTATTTATGGTCAAGAATAGGTGCAAAAGTCTCATTTCCTTTTCCATGATGTTGTACATCACCTGTTATGTTGATATTATTTTAATTTGGTCTATTCATGTTTATTCATTTCCTGTTTTATTTTGGTGAACAGGTGTGTTTTCCTGTTGTGTATGTATATTGTATCTAACTTGTTTATGTCTTCACTGATTCCTTCATTGTCTGCACCTGGTGTCCTCATGTTGATTCCCCACACCTGATTGTAATCCCCTCTCAGCCCATATATTTTCCTCTTCCCCTTTATGTGTTGTTCCAGTCAGTCCAGTTTTTATTAGTATAGTTATGTGACAGAGAGTAAATCATTAGTTTTTTTCTTGTTAGTTAGGCAGGCCACAGAGCTCCCTTTTTGTTTTCATTTGTGCTTTGGTAAAATAAATGGTTTTAGTTGCTCACAATCTCCTGCTTTTTTGATCCCTACTGATGAATAATCCCTTAACACATGATTATGCTGAAAGGTTTTACTATTATAAATTACTGAGTTTCTGTCCAGAGCTCTAAAGTGAGTGTACACTGTATACTAATTATATAATATAAGTATATGTAAAGACAAAACTACAGAAATGTAAAAAAAAAAAAAAAGAAAAGAAAAGAAAAGAAAAAGTGAGTTGTGATCCAATTATACCCCTACAATTCTAGACTGAAACAACAGATTTGACTGGAAGTGTAACTAGACATTTGTTATTGGTGTATGTGGCTGACTTTGTGTAAAAGAGAGAAACCCAGCAATGTTAAATGTAGCTCCACAGGTGGGTGGAGGTTTGACCAGTAGAGCACTGTTTCATAGAACTATTAGATCATACATTAAACAAGTAACTACAGTATAGTAAAACTAAAGATGTCCTCTTAAAATGATCTTTTTTGCTATATTTCTTTTATTTCAGTAACTTATTTTACCTCATATACCTTTAGTGATATTTATCAATTTGTACTTGTATAAATATTGTGTTTTTACAGTCAGTCATTACATTTTATTGTGAGCAATTCAAAGACAGCTGCTGTTTAGGATGACGACTAACCTTTGAATGAAACAACAGGAAATGATGATGATCAGTGCAACATATTCACATCCTTATAAAATTACATTAAACTCTCTTCGCAAAATGCAATCCCATACATGTTCTCAAAAACAACAGCTATACACTGAAGTAGTCTGTGTCGTTTGACTAAAGGGGAAAAAAAAATACCATAGCTATTGATGTAAAAACTTTTAAGTGATTTTATTAAGAAATCCATGAAACAAATATTGAATAAGAGCTCTTAAATTCAACTCTTAAGAGGTATTTGTCATATATTTGTACAAACAAATGCACCTGTTGTTGTACCAGGCATTAAAATGAAATAGAAATGGATGATCTACTAATTTTTTCTACGACTGTAAATACCACAGTTGCAAGGACTCAGCTCTTACTTAGCAGAACTGTTTACCATTTTACTTCCACAGATTGAAATGCATATATGACATGCTATGCTTATATAATAATATGAATCACAGGCTGTGATTCAGTCTGCAGAAACAAATCTGGATATTTCACCAACTGTAAGTTTATTTTTATCCATGTCTATGCAACAAACTACTGAAACTTCTGAAAGCAGAGGTATTTGACTTGGTTTAGTTTGTAAAACTACCACTAGGTGCCACTATAAAATCATTCCCCACTGATTCTTTAAAAGTAAAAAAAAAAAAAAAAAAAGAATCAATGGTGCTAAAGTTAGAGTAAAGCAAACATATAAACAAACATAGACCAGAGAAAGAGGGAAATGAATGAGGTTTGCTCCAATATTACAAATGTTATCATCATTAACACAGGATCATTACATGAGCTGAGTACATGGAGACTAATGAGGTATAATTTTGAAGAGCTACTCTCACAGTGAAACATGGAGAGAGAGAGAGAGAGAGAGAGAAGAGCAGTAATGGAATGTTTGAGTCAGCATCAGTGAAACAAGTTTTAGGTCAGAGAGTGGGGGTGCTGTGAAATTGGGTTACCTCAAAAGGATTTGATTTAATCAGTGCGAAGTCATACTGTATCTTAGTATTGAGCTGAATATTTAATGCACAAAAAGGACCTGATGAAACTCATTTGTGATTCTCTTTACGCTTTTTTCTCTCTTTTATCATAGTAGTAGGCTACATATATGTGTACCTTTTTCTCTCCAGTGACACTTCTTAATAATTAAAAAAAAAAAAAAAAGCCTCTGCATGCAGCTTATAGGAGACATCTGTGAGCGTGTAACGCAGATAAGACATGTTATTGAACTGGTGTGACTGTGGTCTGGGGGTGGGATAAGCACTTTTTTTTTTTCTCTCTCTCTCTCCTGTTGCAGAAAAGACAAGACTCTGAAAATGGAAGCGTAGATTTTTCTCTCCTCCTCCTCCTACACAGGCAGCCTGGCTCACAGGGGCTCCGTCTCTGTGCGATTCTCTGATCTTCCAGTCACAAAACACCTGCTGCCTGCCTTCAGACAGACAGCCAGAGAGGGGGAAGAACAGCAGTCAAACAGCCAAGAGGTTGGGTGTGACAAGGGAGTGAAAGTCACGAAAGGAAATCTAGCTCGGAGAGAGAGAGAGAGAGAGAGAGAGAGAGAGAGAGAGAGAGAGAGAGAGAAGTGCTGCTGTTTAGATGATAACGTGAAACAGGATTGGAGCAGGACGTACAGTAGCACAAGTTCACATCGACACGTGCACTTAAGGAATATCAAAGACCGTCTTAACTTGCAGAATGTTTGATGCCTTGGAGGTACAGATAGCAGTGTGTGATTTGGTGCTCCTCTTTTCTGACGTTAAGGCTGACTGACTTGTTCATGGTCGCTGCTTGGCAGTAAAACAATATGAAAGCCACCCAGTATCCCCTGTGAGTTATTTGTAGACCTCAAGGCTCAGTGATGCATTCTACTTCTTTTCTTGTTAGGTTTATCTCAGTGGGTATGTGGTCATCTTTTTTTCTCCCTAAGTTTAACCCAAAAAAAAAAAAAAAAAAAATAGAAAATACAAGTTCATCTCCAAAAATACACTGTAATAATTGTCATAATTATTATCATTTACTTCCATTTAAGCCTTTGATGCTTCGTTCCATCACCATGTGGTGCGCCCTCATACTCATTTTTTTCTGGAAATAACCCCTGGAATGGATGTTTGTCTGTATATTCAACCCTATGATGCCTCGTCTTCACCCAAAAGATGGATGGATGGACCTGGTTGATGTGCACAAAGAATTAAGTATTTTTCCCATTGGTTTTATTTGGTTATTTTTTGGCTACCTGAACTGAAGACCAGCTTCATTCAAAAAGTCCAAGGTTAAATTTTAATATCATTTAATGACTTCGAGAAAAAAAAAAAGAGATTAAACATTTAAATTTATTACAGAGGTCTGGTGGTGTACAGGAAGGACATAAAGAGCTAATAAACAGACTCTAAATAAATATCAGACTCTAAAGTAACACAGCATAATAGTTATAATGTGAAGCCCATAGAAAATAGAAAATATGGTTATAACTAAGCAGCGTGTTAAGACTTATTGTACAGCAGTAGGAGTAAAGAAGTGCGGGAGTGGACTTAAGTTGAAGAGTTCATGAGCCTTTGGTAAGAATCTGCAGCCCTGTTAAAATAAAAATATAAATACCCTGACTGTAGAAATACATTCACCATTAGTATGACAAGGAGGAAACAAGTGCATTTTAAGTTTTTGAGGAATACATTTCTCTAACCTATAAATACCCAGTGCTACTTTTGTGGCAATTCACAAATGGATTTTCTTAAGTGATTTATCATTGTTTATTATAATTTTATCCTTTGAATTTTACATATTTTCAATGAAAATAGCTGTTTTCCAATTTGAATGTAATTGTCGTAATATCAGAAATGAAAAAATAAAGAAAGAAAGCTTGACTTTTCCAACAAAATCTTTCAGGAACTGTCTCCACCTACCGTCATTGATCAAACTCCATGGGTTTTACTGGTGAATCAGTGTTTTAGAAGATGATGATGTTTCCACGGTAACGTCCAAATGGGTCCTATCTGATGACAAACTGCATTGTTCACCAAATTATTTCCATATATTGATAGAATCAACAGACATGAAACATTTTAGATCAGTAGATGATTTAGTTTGATAGTGGATGTTTGGGTCTTTAAGGGTTAATTTAATATAGCCTATTTTTTCAGCTCTAGTGTAAGATTACAGCCACTTTTTCTTGTCCAAAACATAATACAACAAAAGTAGAACCTACCTACTCCAGCCAATATGAGTTTTTTTTTCCTCAAAGTAAACACACTTGCTCCAGTCGTGGATGAGGCTTTTGATCTAAGAGTTCTCCTGAAAGCCAAATATTGATGCACTTGAACAAGAGGAAAAGTCGTTGGAAGTTATTGCTGAGAAGGCTGGCTGAAAAACAAGGGTCAGTAGACAGAGGTGCACCAATAAGAGGAAGGGGAAATATCCTAAAAAAAAGAAAAACCACTGTCAGTGTGGGACAGATCTATAAGAAGTAGACCCAACTTTGAGTCGATGCATCAAAGGCTATGATGCACAGATGGCTTCAATATATGGGTTACATCTGCTGAATACTAAGGATTTAAGCCTGTTCTCAACCCAAAGCAGCGTTATGGAAGTTTGACTGGGGCTAAAGAGAATAGAAGACAAGTCGGATGTCAAAATTTATAGCTTTTTCACATTTTATGAATTTTTGGAGACTGAATAAAGGCTTCCCACAGCGTATGAAAAGCTTGTGTTTGTTTTTTGGAGTTTCTTTTGTAAAGCAGAAGAAAGTTATGTCTTCATACTCTCTCCAACTATAGTGATTCCATTACAGTTATGGCATTTTGGGGGTTATTAATTAATAGAATTAATAATTAATTACCTTGTAATTTTGATAGTAAAATATTAATATATATATTTTAAAATAAGAAAAATATGTTTTTTTTTATTTATAGTATGTTTGATCCTTCGGACACGAGAGTTCAAATCTGACTCATTTAACCTTTTGACGCATGAATTATGAGTCAAGATATTTGTCCTAAGTGTTTTTATTTATTTTATTTAAGAATGAAAAATGCAATGTGATTGAAATCTTTTTAATCAACTGAATTTTTTTTTTTTTTTACAGTTACGAAAATGTCCATTCAGTTGGACAACATGTGCAATATCCGAACACTATGAAATGAAAAGTTTTTAATGCAGTTTGTGTTTAAGAAGAGACGGTTAATCACAGTACACATAAACATGTTAGTGCAGATCAGTTACAGTAATGGAACTAAAACAACAAAACTTATGAATATACAAGAGAACAGTTGTAGAAGAACTGTCCACTGTAGTGACCAGTGTACACCAAAGGGTTAAAATGGGGGTGGGGGGGGGGCTGTAAAACAGGGTGAACGGATGGAATTTGTCATCATAAAAATGTCAGTTTGGACTTTTACAGTATCCTGCAAACTTGCACCAGAGCTGAAAGTGGCGTCATAAAAGTGACAATTGGATGAAAAGCAGAAAGTTAAAGAATGTAAGTTAATGAAAGTTTGTTCTGCCACAGTTTGTCAGTTCTGCCTGGGTCAAAAATCACACCAATTCACACTAGACAGTAATATCATATTTTTATCCTGACTGACTGGTTTCTTGTACTTTTATTTATTTATTTATTTATTTTTTAAACTTTTTATTAACTCTATATCGGGTACTCGTAGAAATACATTGAAATTATACATTTCAAACTTAGTGTGTTATTAGAAGACATAACAGGACTTCATTATTTTAATAAAATAAATGCTATTAGGGGCGGCTCGGTGGTGCAGTGGTTAGCACTCGTGCCTCACAGCAAGAAGGACCCTGGTTCGAATCCCACACCAGACCTTTCTGTGTGGAGTTTGCATGTCCTCCCCGTGTCCACGTGGGTTTTTGCCGGGCACTCCGGTTTCCTCCCACCATCCAAAGACATGCACTGATAGATTAATTGGTTAATCTAAAACTTGGCCATAGGTGTGAATGTGAGAGTGATTGTTTGTCTATGTATGTTCAGCCCTGCGATGAACTGGCGTCTCATACAGGGTGTACCCCGCCTTCGCCCATTGTAGCTGGATTAGGCCCCCAGTGACCCCCGCGACCCTAGTGAGGATGAAGCGGGTTCAGATAATGAATGAATGAATGAATAAATGCTATTAGGTAGAAAATGAAGGTTCATGAAGTTACCATATTTGGTTCCGTGCTCATGAGGAGGAATGTAAGAAAATACTGGTTTCACAATATTTAATTTTGCGATAAAATGTACAGTATGGTGACGGTTCATTTTTGTTTTTTATTTTTCTTGAGTTGGTATTACATTTGGGTCCGTTTGTCTGTCTGTCTGTCTGTCTGTCTGTTTGTCTGTCTGTTTGTCTGCCTGTCTGTCTGTCTGTTTGTCTGTCTGTCAGTCTGTCAGCAAGATTATGCAAAAAATTCTGAATGAATGTTGATGAAAGTTTCCGGGATGATAGATAATGGGTCAAAGAAGAACCCATTAGATTTTGAGTAATGAAGGTCAAAGGTCAAGGTCACACTACAGGTCAACAGCTAAAACACATCAGTGGTAATATCTCAGGATTCAGACAAGATAGAATCTCAGGGTTTTTTTTTTTCATTCACATCGTCTCACCTTCAGACATCAGATGAATCAACACCTATGGCTCCATCATGTCATGTTTTGACGTCATATCAAGCCTTGGTGGAGGTCTGCAGGTGGTCTACAGTCCCTGTAGACCACATTAGACCTTCCAGACCCTGTAAACAACATTACACCTTCCAAACCCTGTAGACCACATTAGACCTTCCAGACCCTGTAGACCACATTAGACCTTCCAGACCCTGTAGACCACATTAGACCTTCCAGACCCTGTAGACCACATTAGACCTTCCAGACCCTGTAGATCACATTAGATCTTCCAGACCCTGTAGACCACATTAGACCTTCCAGACCCTGTAGACCACATTAGACCTTCCAGACCCTGTAGACCACATTAGACCTTCCAGACCCTGTAGACCACTTTAGACCTTCCAGACCCTGTAGACCACATTAGATCTTCCAGACCCTGTAGACCACATTAGACCTTCCAGACCCTGTAGACCACATTAGACCTTCCAGACCCTGTAGACCAGATTAGACCTTCCAGACCCTGTAGACCACATTAGATCTTCCAGACCCTGTAGACCACATTAGACCTTCCAGACCCTGTAGACCAGATTAGACCTTCCAGACCCTGTAGACCACATTAGATCTTCCAGACCCTGTAGACCACATTAGACGTTCCAGATCATGTAGACCACTTTAGACCTTCCAGACCCTGTAGACCACATTAGATCTTCCAGACCCTGTAGACCACATTAGACCTTCCAGACCCTGTAGACCAGATTAGACCTTCCAGACCCTGTAGACCACATTAGATCTTCCAGACCCTGTAGACCAGATTAGATCTTCCAGACCCTGTAGACCACATTAGACCTTCCAGACCCTGTAGACCATATTAGATCTTCCAGACCCTGTAGACCACAATAGACCTTCCAGACCCAGTAGACCACATTAGATCTTCCAGACCCTGTAAACCACATTAGACCTTCCAAACCCTGTAGACCACATTAGACCTTCCAAACCCTGTAGACCACATTAGAGCTTCCAGACCCTGTAGACCACATTAGACCTTCCAGACCCTGTAGACCACATTAGACCTTCCAGACCCTGTAGACCACATTAGACCTTCCAGACCCTGTAGACCACATTAGATCTTCCATACCCTGTAGACCACATTCGACCTTCCAGACCCTGTAGACCACATTAGACCTTCCAGACCCTGTAGACCAGATTAGACCTTCCAGACCCTGTAGACCACATTAGATCTTCCAGACCCTGTAGACCACATTAGATCTTCCAGACCCTGTAGACCGCAATAGACCTTCCAGACCCAGTAGACCACAGGGTAACCGTTGCTGTCAGTCATAGTCACTCACCTGATAGAGGGTTAATCCTAAACATCCCAAATGTCAAATACTGTAAGAACATTTCTGAGCCCACTGTTGCATCGTCAGTGTGTCCTCCTTTAACCTAATGCATTTTCTCACATAACAACTCTGACTCGATACACATTGACAGATCTGTATCAGGCTACGGGCAGAGAACTCATCACCAGTCTGACCATTAAATCAACCACGCTGGAGGCTCATACACTAAATACATCCACTACAGTTACGCTTTTGCAATATTTCCTTCATCAGATTGTTATAGAAAAGTACACAGTAATAAATCAACTGTAGCAGATTGTGAGCACTGTTAAGATTTGCCCACAGTCATTATCAATATACAACACGGCTTTATCTATACCTTTAAATATTTATTTTGTGTGGGCAGACATTTTCACAGCCTAGAGCATTTCAGACAAGATACAAAGTAATGTGATGAGAATTTTTATTTATTTTTTTCCCGACTTCATCTCTGCATCTAGTTATAGTTACTGTAGGTATTATTATTTTTCTATAAACATGACAATGAAGTTTTTTTGACAGCAATATAATGTTTTATTGGATCTACAGTGGCTTCTGGTTTTACTGATCTGTATCTGCCATCTACTGGTTCACACTGTTTAGTGCAGCCAAAGTCTTTGAACCATTGCACATTATATTTTGTTTATTATATTTATGCTGGACTGTAATTGATAACTGGCATTAACCCATAAATACACATCCGTTGACCAGCAATCAAAAGCACCTACTGATGTAAACTGTTGATCCATTAATTGTATCAATACATGGAAATAATTGATGCAAAATGCAGTTTTTCATCTTTTCATGGTCATCAGATATGACCAATTTGGATGCTCAGAGGCTCTATAGTTACCGTGGAAACAGTGTCATCTTCTACAACATTAATTCATCACTATTGAGCAATGACGGTAGATGGAGACACTTGTTTTTAAATTCAATTATTGATAATTTTTTCTAAAAATCATCACTTTCTCTTCAGTTTTCTTCGTTTTTTTTCATAAACATTTAAATTAAATATAGGAAAATGCACGATTTACAATGAAAACTGCTAAAATTAGAGAATAGTATTATAATAAATGGTGATAAATCATTCAAGAAAGTTTCGAGAACTTACTGGGTTAAACATCTACGTTTATTTGATTTAACATTTGTTATTAAACACATGCAAATGACAGAATGAGTACTGTGCAGAAGTCCAACAATTCTGCTTTTTTCCCCCCATTAAATTTTTTTTTTTTTTTTAACAGGTAAAACCAATAGCTCATAAAGTAGCAACTATCTTTCGACACATATTTTGAAGTTTTAAAAGGTATTCAGTAACTTTTTAGTTAACAAAGGGTCCTTAATTTGATTAAGTTCTATCCTCTTAGTTTTACACTACAGCAAATATAGGCTCTGCACAATACAATTGACACAATTGTTGCTTTTTATGTCTTAAATGACGCAGGTTTGGTCACTGGATTATGTTTGTGCGTCTGCTCACAGCTTGGACTGTACAAATGTGGCCACATTCATGTATTATGATCTGAACTGAAAATTTTATGAGTACAAGCAGACTGGAGACAACTTCAAAATGATGCTTTTTGTTGCTCATTATAAATAATTTTAGCTCTGCACCAAACTAAGCATAAAAATTGAAGTAAGTCTTATTATCGCCATCAAAAGCGGGCCTTTTATTTGAGACCGCTTACATTACCTACCTGTCTCTGCTTACTCGAAATCCTGTCATTATGGCTCCGACTAAAGGTTGAAAATATAAAATAAACTTAACCACAGTCGAGAGAAATAAATATTTATCTTGCCTTTTACTTATCTTCAGAACAGCTTTTCTTGAATATTCATTAATGTCTTTTAGTCGTGTTTCTCTCCCAGCTGGAAGATCCACGCGTCATTAGTTACATATGTTCCAGCCTCATTAATATCTCCTCTCCCTCGATGACCTTCATTAACATTTGATGTTTAAGTGTGTATGTGAGGTTTATGTACATATTTCCCCTCCATATGTTTGGCTGCAGGGTATGGAAACATTCCTGGAGTTGTGATTATACAAGTGTGTACCAGCAGATGGCAGCAGCGTCATAGAGCTTCTTCTGCACCAGTTGACTGTCAATGGCTACAGTGTTTTGAATATGCAAGAATATTCCTCATGTTCTCTACTGCTGCTCACCATCAATAGTCTATTTGTAGAACCTTTTTTTTTTTTTTTTTTTTTTTTACAGTAAACATGAGCAGTAATACGGGTTGTCATCCAATGATTGTACTTCTTACATTTCTGCTTGTTTTTGTACACGTTGTGCTTATCAAATATTTATGATTCCATTTTCCAATCATCGACCCAATACACTCTAGCCGTATTCTTTTGCATCTCTGTAATGATTTCTGTTGGCCTCAGCTTATGCAATATCACGACACAAGAGAATCATTAGAATAGCACAGTATTTTAATGAGCAACAAGGAAACATCAGACAGCAGAGATTTAGATTTTATGGAGTAAAAAAAACTGTCAGGCTTAGACAGAAATCCATATTCAAACAGGCTTTAACATCATAACCATTAGCATAAAAATATCTTTAAAAAAACAATTATTACCCACTGACACTGGATAGGAGTTTGTGTTGTTTTAGGGATTGCAGAAGCTATAGAAAAGACACTAATATAGTAACAGAATAACTAGGAACATGTTGAAGTTTCTCCAAAAACACTCAACTCTGGATCATATTTATGAAAACATATGTCATTTACTATATGATGTGTGTCATAACAAACGTTAAAGGGACAGTTCACTATTTTTCACATGAATGTGTATAGAATCAGCATCTTTACTCTAGTGCACCCACAGTGATTTACCCCCAACAGAATCCTGTGAGCCGAGTTCTGGTCCAGTGAAAGTAGTCCCGGCAGACTTCCTGGGGTCATGAAAATGAAACGTGTGTCTTCTCAAAACAATATGAGTTTGAGTGACTTATTTATTTGCAGAACAAAAACTCACACTTCATAATTGCTTGAAGCTACTTTCTCTCAATAGTGATCAATGTGTGTTGTCACTGCTAACAGCTGTACGCCTTAGCAAACTACTTTCATCAGTTGTTTGGCAGTGTTTGGTAACCCTTTGATCCAAAGAAATGTGTATTTAAAATGCAATATCAGAATACTATGAAATTTAAAAAAAAATAATGAAGGTTTTGTTTAAGAAGAGACTGTTAGTTACAGTCTAATAACAAGACATTGAGTTATATGTAAATAGTTTAGTGCAGTGGTTAGCACTCGTGGTTCGATTCCCACACCAGACCTTTCTGTGTGGAGTTTGCATGTTTTCCTCGTGTCTGTGTGGGTTTTTTCCTCCCACCATCCAAACACATGCACTGATAAGTTAATTAGTTAATCTAAATTGTCCATAGGTGTAAATGTGAGAGTGATTGTTTGTCGAAATATGTTCAGCCCTGAGATGAACTGGAGACTCATACAGGGTGCACCCCGCCTTCACCCTACAGACCCCCGCAAACCTTAGTGGGGATAAAGGGTGTTCAGATGACGAGACGAGACGAGGTTAGTGCAGATTAGAACAGCCAAGTTATAGTAACAGTATGAACTAACTGATATGGAACTAAAACAACAAAACCCATGAATATACAAGAGAACAACTGTAGAAGAACTGTCCACTGTAGTGACCAGGGTTCAAAGGTTAATAAAGAATTCAGACCCAAGCATAGCATTTACTCTTTATGTAGGAAATGTTTTAAAATGCATAATTCCATAAAAAAATGTCACTCCATTCAATGAAATATCCTAAATAGATAAAATAAATGAGCCAAAACTATGTCTTGTGTATCATGGATAAAGCTTGTGACTTTAACGATATAAATGTCATGTCTGTGTGTGGCTTTTTCCCACCCACTACTACTTCAACATAATGTCACTCTGCATCAAGTCACTCATTACAGTGGAGACCACTCTACATGAATGGTTTGTGTGTGTAATAAAGCAGGTACACTGAGTCACTCTCACAAACCCACCATGCTGTAAACCATAATTACCATTTTAATGTGTAATAGATGATATTACAGTTGATAACTGCAAAAAGATGACTAAAGCAGATATATTTACAGGTACTGGCGTATGCAGGTGAATATTTTTTTCTTTTTTGTACACATAGTCATATATCATGGGATGGTACTTCCGCGTCTAAAAAGCTCCAAGAAGACGGAAGCATGAGGGGGTTCATGTCACCAGTCAAACCCATCACTGTCACGTAGAGATCCATTTTTCAGGATGACCAGCGCCCTGGTCTGGGCTTTTTTTCTCTCTAAGTAAAGGTCAAAGGTCAAGGTCACAATTAACTAAAAGGTCGAAATCACATTATCAGTTATAACTCAAGAATGGAGGGTCACAGAACTTTCAGATTGGTACCAAACAATGCGGAATGAAGATTTCTACAATTCTCATAATTGGTGTAATCACCTACGACCAATAATTTTTGAGATCTCTGGAGGTCAAAGGTGACATGTCGCAAAATTTCCTTCTGTAACACTGTTTACGCGTGCCTAGCATAGACATATCACACTATAACTTAATCAATACTGGATATATTATCATACTATTACACACACTGATTTTAGACATATAAAGAAATTATCAATATTGCAAAAAAATCAAAGATCAAGGTCGCATTCAGCAGAAAGATCAAAGTCACATTGTTGGCTCTAATTCAAGAAGAAACTTGAGATTGGCACAAAATAGGGGCAAGATTAGGCTTTCTCTGAATACTTTCACTTTATTTATGCATTTGGCAGACACTTTTATCCAAAGTAACGTATGGAAGAAAGTGAGCAATCAAACTCTCCAACAACAAAATACAAGAATCAATTAAAAACACAATTTAAAAAAAACTGCAGTGCAATTAAAAGCAAAAAACACAAGAAACACAGTAGATTAAAAAAAAACAGTAATAAAAACAGCTGTGCAAGTAAAATAGATAAGAATACCAAGTAAAAATGATCAAAATAGAATAGATGGAATTAATTTTTACATCAGCCACCAATGACTGAACTTCCTGGACCAACCATGGTGTAGTTTTGGGCTGTCATCATGTGGATTAATGTACCACTAATATTTACTGTCAACTTCCACATCTTTTATATATATATATATATATATATATATATATATATATATATATATATATATATATATATATATATATATATATATATATATATATATATATATATATATATATATATATATATATTTCAACCCCTACCCCTTTCAACTCCTTTTCAAAGCATAGGGGTGAATTGAGATTTGCTCTGTGTAAGTGTCAGATTCACAAAAAGGCTTGTGCAGCTTTTACAGGTGCCATACTGGTTTACCTGGTAGAAAATATAATCCACTCAGCACCTGCAACGAAGCGCATTCATCACAATCCGTGCTGCCAACCATATATTGCCATTTACACCCATGCAAATGTGAGTTATATAAACGGAAATGTGAATACCTGAATGTCATTTGCAGAATATTCCCAAATTTTGTGTAAAATCTAGTCCTTTCTACGCAGGTACATGTAAAATCTGGCACAAAAAAGATAAATTGTAATGCAGTTTAATCTGTGTATCATTCGTTCATTCTTTTTTCAAAATAAAACCAAAAATAAGACAATGAAAAAACAACTTGTGTCTTCATTATTTGAAAATGAAAAAAAGAATAGTGATACCTTTTTGTGTTTAAATGAAGAATAGAAAAAAAATAGATAACGTCCGTTTTCCATTTTATCCAATTTTGACCTGAAGCAAAATGAGTAAACCGGAAATGAATCTTAACAACCCAAAGAAAACTGTCCACTGAACTTGAAGATCATCATGGTATGATATGACACCAATTTTCTCCATGGTTATATCTTAGGGTGAACCTCTTAGTTTCCCCAAATATGATGTAGGTTTACATCTTTGTCACTACGGGTCAAAGTTCATTTACAGTTTACTCAACTTGCTTCAGGTCAAAATTGGATAAAACGGAAAAGGACCGTTATTAGTTTTTTTTCTTCATTTAAACACAAAAAAGAAAACTGGAAAAATGCATCACTATTCTTTTTTTTTTCATTTTGGTTTTGGAAACAAATAATGAAGACACAAGTTGTTTTTTCATCGTCTTATTTTTGGTTTTATTTATGAAAAAAGAATAAACGAATGATATACTGATTCTGTTTGACTGTTTGACTCCTCTCATAACTTGCCTCTTGTGGTCACTCTCCTTTTCTTCAAATTCTTGAGTGTTTAAGGCTTGAATGATATTATTTTAATACTCAATGACAGATGTGAAACATGGGATCAGATATTAGAGGGATCACATGTTGATGATATTAATATGATGTTATGTTATATGATGAATATGAAGATGACAAGACTGTTTTGTTACAACTCCATATATCTTTACAATGTGTAACAGCTGCAGAACACATGATATTAACACCTTTTAGATCCTGATTGATCTGCTGTTAATGAAGGTAATGCTGCTGCATACATGTGTTATGTCTTTTGGAGTTAAAACTGAACATCAGAATGACTATTTTAGACAAACTATATTATTCAGTGATAGGTAATGTTACTTCAGTAATCAGATATTAATTCATCTACATTTAGATTACATAGGGTGCTTTTATTGATGACCATTTCATGATTGTGTTATACAGTAGATATATATTTCACATTTAAAGCAAAAACATAAATGTTGCTTTGTATGCATCTCTGTTCGTGAAATACAACACAGTCAAAAGGTTTTTGCTGTTTTTATTATGGACCGATCACTGTTGTTATTTACATACAAACACTACAAACCCTGCTCTGATGTAAATCAAGGTCAAATTACCTTCAGGTACAAAACCTTACTGGGTTGTAAATTCTCTGTGCATATGTGCATTAAACACAGCACAGTGTACATTCAAATCCTACATTAGTCCCTGTAAAATTAATAGATGCAATCCCTTTGTTGATTTGACCCATAGTTGGGGACAAGAAGAATTGGTCCTTTGTTTTATTGAATGTGCACATTTCCCAAATACTGTTTACAGTGCAGGTAAAAAAAATAATGTTTACTTCGTTATCCATCATCTGTGCTTAAGCATAGGGCAGAAATAATGATAAAAGTGTTTCACATTATGCCATAAATTTCCAATATAAACAGTATCCTGCAGCTTTTTCAGCCATAAACCACATACATCAGCACAGGACAGCTGCTGCACACCACATACAGTACACAGTAATGAAGGAGGCACCCAGCAGTTGTTTTTCCCATAATAATGTGAGTACAGTATAAGAGAGCACTGGTGCAGAGCTGCTGTTTTATATCTGGCTTTAAATGTACACTAGTTAGACAGAGAGGAAGTGGATCGAGCAGTGGTGTGGGGACCTGAACAGGACGGAGCCTCTTATGTTTGCATTAAAGACTACACTGCATCCCCACAGACAAGTGTTTCCACCTGTGCCTCTTTTTATTTGCTCCTCCTTCTTGTCGACTCTCTTCAGTCTCTTTATTTCTCTCCCTCCTTTCTTCATTCCACAGTCACATGTTCTCGGTGAATTGAATGTTGAGTGGGTTTCGCCAGCTGGTGCCTTTGCATGCTGCGAAAATAG
>CM035797.1:18246517-18259017 GCA_020466265.1 Siphamia tubifer | reverse complement strand
AACTTAAGACAAACTGAACTTTAAGAAACTGATTAAGAACTTTGATTGTAACTTTAATGTAAACTTTGAACAAAGATAGATTGGTTTTTTTGGAACTTTAATTGTACATTCCTGATATTAAAATGAAAGCACAAAGACTGACAAAAGATTCCAGAGTCTAAATTACATTCACCAAGTCGTTCATGCCATAAAATATATTTAAGATTTATATTTTTTCCAAGACAGTATAAATGTATATATATGATAAAATACCATATTTTAAGACTATAAGTCAAAGGTTTTTTTTCATAGTTTGACCGAGGGTGTGATTTATACTCTGGAGCGATTTATATGTGAAATTATTAAGAAATTATTATATACTTTTGCGTGTTGTTTTCACACTGACAACCACAAGAGGGCGGTCTTGAGCATGAGCATGTTCTTTATGCTATAGTTATTTAAATAACTGTTAATGTTACATTAACATACCAGGCAGGTTCTCAGTTTGTTGTTTATGCATCATGTAATATTAGCTGAAGGTGTTGCGTTCACATATCATACACCTATTCTGTTTGTTGTTCTCTATTCTATTCTATTTTTTTTTTTTTTTTTTTATTGTGTTTCAAGATGAGATGTCTCTTCTTGGTGTTGGATATTATCAAATAAATGTCCCCTCAAAAATGCAACTCTTAAAACTCCAGTGTAACCTATGTAGTTTTTTTTTCCTTTTCTGTCTTTATTTTGTATTTTTTTGGCTTGTGCGACTTATAGTATAGTCCAGAAAATACAATTGTCTGTGTAAAAAAATAATTCACATAATCGAAGCATTTGTTGTCGTTTGTCATTTTTGTGTTGATGTGTGAACAGAGATCATTTGTATAACAAAGGTCACATGGATGGGACAGAGGGAGAAAATATCTGTTTTAACAAATATCTGTGTTAGTGTAGAGGGTACAGAAGTCACACTCAGATCAGATATTGTTTATGCCCAAGAGAGAAACCGTTCATTAAACTAGGCAAAAAAAAAAAAAAAGACAGTTTCTTTTTGAAATCCTCCTATTTTTTTTATTGGTATATTTTTTAGTTTCTCTTAATGCATTATATAAATTGTATGAATCCCTTGCCTTAACTTCTTCACATTACATTTTTATTGGTCTCCTTCTTCTTTTATCTAAAGCACACGCTATTAAACTTTAACCTCTCCTCATACAGTAATACCATCCATTGAGTTTGTCTATGTGTGTATATACTGTATATGACAATGTGTGTTTGTCCATAGTGTGTAACGCTGTGAGTCTGCTATCCTTCATGCTACATTGATTGCCCAGTGTTTTGCTTCAGTTCTTCTGCTTTTATCCCACAGATTGTGTGGCTGTGGGTGCCATTTCTTTTATAACAGCTAGCAGACTTTATTATTCATAGGCTTAGAGAGAGACTTTATATGATTGTTAGTGTATGTGTCTGTGTAGAGTGGCTAGAAATGGAATAAATAATGTCGGTCGTGAGTGTTTAATTTATTTATTTTTGGTTCAGTGACAAAAAATCACATTGTTAAAGCGCACACAGACATTATTCATTAATTGTCTGTAGATGTGGTTACATCCAAATGAAATGCAAATTAAAAATATAAATACATTCTCAGAAAGCTAACTAAAGAAAACATATTTTTAGGCTTGTTTCATCAAGGTGGTTCTTCACTGTGATCATCACTTTAAACTTGGTACATAGGCCTGTTTACCATAACATAACAGCTACACTGCTAACAGATATAAAGGGTATATTATCAAAACCTGAACAATAAAATGTCATATCATGTACAAACTTTTCCGAACTCTTCTATAGTTTGTCAGAGATGTTTGCTTCTGCAGTTCTTCATAAATGGTTTTATTGTTTTGTTCATGTAATATGACAAAAACACCATTATATCCCTGAAATGCAGAGTGTCGGGGTTGGAATGGTTTTGCGTGCACCGCCGGCGCCGTGTAAGATCTTTTATTTTAGCGTGATAATTTTGTAACAGATGGACAGATTTATCCTAAATTTGGTGTGCTAATGCTCTAGGATAGATATGTGAACTGATTAGATTTTTTTTTTTTTTACTATAACTTTATTTATACATTTTCGCAGTTATACAGACAACAATATCCCCAGTCCCACCCACCAAAGGGTACACATAACACAGTATTCAAGTCAATAATACTCATTTAGACATCAATGATACTGGAAAAAGAACAAAAAACTGAGACTTAAACATGAACAAAGATGAAACCAAACAGAACAAAACAGAAACCCTAAAAAAAAAAAGAAACAGTCTATCACCTTGAGGAGCATTTAAACATTTAAATATACCTTGTAGATTGTTTCTGAGTGTCCATTTACAATCAGTGTAGTGTAACTATGCTGTCCCTAGTGCACCAACGAACCAGCTCATAGATGTACCGCACACTGTCAAGGAAATGACAGGTTGGCTACAAAATATAAAAAAGGATTCTATGTTTTGTTAAACCTGTAAAAAAAAAAAAAAAACCTACCTCTCAAATATCTAAGCTGATTAGATTTTGGAGGTTAAAACTTTCAAGATGATCGATTTTTGTTTCAGATGGGCGGATTGCCACCAAATTCAGTGTGCTCATGCTGTAGATCCACGCACATGAACTCATTATTTTATATTTTATATTTAATATATACTTTTAGGAATGGGTGGACAGGAGTGGTGGAACTGATGGGTGACTGGAAACTTTGAATTTCGGGGATATACAGTCAGACATGACTGCATAGGCCTAGTTATTTATTAAATCTGATTCTGTTACACTTTTTCAGATCTGTTTGTGGATACACTGATCCACTAGATCAAGTATAATTTACATTACGTAAATATGTAATGTAAATTATAATGAAATGTAAATTAAATTATAATTTACATAATTTACATTACAGATTGATAATAATGTGATAATTTTGATTTAATTTCATGGAAACAATTCCTTTGTTAAAGCTTATTACAAGCTATTGCCATGGAGTTTCCAGTGCAATTACTCTGCAGTTTCTAGATAATAAGCTATATATATAGCTTCAATTTCAAGTATAATATAATGGTAATGTTTTAAAATTAATCTGTAGTTATAGAAATGACGAGTCCATGATTTACTTATTGTTTCTGTGTAATTATTTGACATCAAGAGGGTTCTTTCTAGGAAATTATACAGCATCAGGGTCATAAAATGCATCATCAATTGTTTCCACTCAGTTACTTAGTTATTACCAAGAAAGAGACAAATGAAGTCTTTGTAGTAGTAAGATGGTAAAAAAGACATGTGTTTCTCACTACACTGGAACAAGTTAAGTCATTTAATGGAAATTGCATAGTATCAGAGCTGTAAAATGCACCATTGGCTCTTCCTACTTCCTTACTTTGTTTAATTACCTGAAAAACATGGAGGTAATTTCCAGGAAATTACACAACATCAGTGCTGTAAAATGCATTATCACTTATTTCCAATCAATTACTTAATTACTACCATGTCTGATCTGAAATCAACTACTGTGTCCTACTGACACATTTTTTCCCTTTTTTTTTGTTTAACCAGGAGAAGCAAATCATACAAAACTTCCCTTTCAGAAACAATTCAATGTCCAAACCTCAAATGTGAATGAAACAGTGAGTTGCTACAGAAGTCCAAATTTATTTATTTTTTTTATTTAAATTTTTTGGAAAATATAGGACAAATATAACAAGTGGGGAGAGGTAAGGGCTTGGACCGGTCCTTCATCCACATGTTAAATCCCATTAAGGTGTGTATATTTACAATAACCTATGACAGAAGTGTATATAATGTAAATATTTTCACATAACAAATATATTAATTTCACAGCAATTACAGGCTTTACATAATTTATCTATTTTTGACCAAATAGTATAAAAAAAACTCCCTTTGACCTTTAAAACCATCAGTATCACTATCGATGGATGATATGCTGTTTATTTCCTGCTATGATTTACTGACGGGCGAAGGTCATGGCGTTTCTGTCTTTGGTGAAATAATATTTATTAGGTTAAGTGACACAATTTTTATTTTTTTAATTGTAAGTAAAGATGATTTTCTGATTTTGTTATCATTTGACAAAGAAAAAAACAATCAGTATATGGATGGCCTGTATTAGTCATCAGCTAAGGCTGATGTAAAATAAATAAATAAATAAATGAATAAATAAATCAGTACTTGCCCCACAAATCATCCATATCGGTTGATACTACGAAATGTCAACTTGTCATTTTCTTCTGTTTTGTTTCACTGTGAATGGTTGAGAATGCCCAGGAGACAATGGGCAGAAGAGTTTTATTATTAATTCTTTTTTTTTTTCTTTTTTTTAGTTTTTTGGATTTGCAGTTGAACTTGAATGATCAATATTTGATAACATGTTGTCAGAGTTGTACAGTAGCGCATCAAGATGATAAACATGGAGCTGCAGAAAGTGGACAGGTTTAGCTGACTGCTGTGTGTTCCATACATCCAGCAGTATCAACACAGGCTCTACAGTAGTAAGTATGTACCGGGGGCATCAGTGCAGACTTTTGCTTCTGTGTGGCATCAGGGGAACTTCTGGGAACTTTCTTCAAAAGTAAAGAGAGCCACAGCCCATAGAGGCGAAAAGTCAAAGCGAACTGAAACACAAAAAGCGACTTGATGCAGGGAAAAATGCAGCATTATCATTCATAGATTCTGAGTGCAGTCTGCATCCTCATCATTCTCATTAAATTTGAGCTAGTGCTTCAGTTTTAGAGGTTTGTCCAGATTAGTGGAGCCAAATGTTCTGTAAGAAAGAACATTTTGTTTTTAGTCTGGTCTGTTTCTATTTTAATGCTCTATTGCATTTCAAAGGCAAATTTTATTTAACTCATTCTTAATTTTACTTTATATTTTAATGTCTTAGCCAATTCATTGTGTCATGTTGCACACAAATAACAGTCTACACATAGCCAACAGGTATGTTATCAGCTTTACTAAGCTAAAATTCTTAACCTCATAAGGAAACGAGCCTTGGTTATGTCTCTAAAACAAACTTAAAGAAAGAAATCTGAAACGCATGACAATTTCCTCGTCTGCCATTCAAGTAAATGCAAATTTACAGCAGCAGACAATGGAGTCAATGGAGTCATTTAAATGTCGGAACTGTTGACCTTACAGTGGAAATACAGATGAGATTTATGTCATAAGATGTTATTTTAGCCAAACCACAACCCCTGTGCTGTCATTACTGGAGCAGCTAATATTAACATGATTCTGTCAAACAAAATTACTAGATAATGTTTTGTAATCAGCGTCACCCGAGATTATTGTCATTCACCCTCAGACAGCAGCAGCAGCAGTAGTCCATCCATATGTAAATTTAGGCAACTGTCTGTTTTCTCCACTTTCATCATCCAGCAGTAGGGATTCTGCTTCACAGATTGCTTATCGCCTGCTACACACACACATGTGCAAAAGTATCTGAAAGTAAATGTAAATTGAGGGATGGATGCAAATATATATAGAAATTTTATAGAAGGTAAAAGAAGATGTATTTGTACTTTTAAATTGGTGTACAGTATAATAGTGCTAATTTTTTTTTTAAATCTAAATGTACTTCCTTTATGTTTAAAAAAAGCTATCTAAATGTGAGTGTTATAGCTGAAATCCATTATATATAAAAACAAACAAAAACTAAATAAGTCAGTAAATGTTAACTTACACTTTCTCTACTGCTTTACTTATTGAAAACTTTAAAATGCTACCTAATACCTTATTTTCCTGGCACTAGTATTGTGGACCTCTGCTGAATTGTAATTATTACAGAGGTTATCAGTAAACTGTTCATGTGTATCATTTGGGAAAACAAATTGTATTTGAGCAAAGACAAAGGTCCTGTAATAATATTATTCATATGTGTTATGGCATCTCTGTAATTTAGTTGGATTTTTTTTGTTTCCAGTGCTACTTTTTTTTGGTATAATTTGTGGCTGAACGACTATGAAGCCTGCACTCGTGTTTTAAGAGTATTCTTGTTGGAAATTCACGTGGCTGATATTTTCACATACTGTAGATATTAATTGTAAGAGAAAATCCTTCAGAGAAGAGTATGAAAAGATGATGAGATGGAAGGTACGTGTCACAGCTCCATATTTTTCTGTCTTTCAAGAGTTAAGTTTTCAATTCAATTTTATTTATGAAGCCCCAAAATCACAACCAAGTCGTCTCAGAAGGCTTTACAGAAAACACAATTAACTACAGAAATAGATAAAAAGTCCCAAGCATCCCCTGTCCTTTCTTGACGAGAAAAAACTCCAAAACCCAGTGGGAAAAAGAAGAAACCTTGAGCAGAACCACACTGAAGTACAGGCTATAGATGACCGTCCATTTGTAGATGAAGGGGGGGGGGGGGCAGGTCCATCAACCAGACAGGCAAGGGAGGAGGTCCGGGGTCACAGGTCAGCACAGGACACAAGCAATTCACCACAGATCCTGTCGTCCATGGCTCCCCACGCAGACACTGCTGAGAGAGCTGTGGGGAAAGGGGAGGTGACTACCCATGTATGTAAGATAGGTTATAGAAATGACAAATACACACAGAGAAACATAACTCAGCGCCTGTACTTCCTCCAGCATTCTAGCTCAGTTTTAGAGTCTGTCCTTGACATCAGAACCAAGGAGTAATGTCAGTAAACTCAAACAAACCACATGAAACACACCCAGGGTTAATGTTCAAGTCAATGTTTGCCGCACTAGTCCTGTGGGAATAGGACTTCATTTACTTCGTAGACTACAAAACATGATATCCATATAAAATATGATGATTTTCTGTACATTAATATCAAACTGATTGTGAATTCAGGGCTAGTAAAGGAATATTTATCCAGAGATGTTTGACATTTTACAAAATATCAGCAAACTTTGCGATGGCTGTGGCTGATAGTGAACATCAACTGGCATTTACTGACTTTGAGAGACCTTCATTCCTAAAACAAATGGCACTCATTCTCTTGATTAATTAGATTTTTAGTTCAAAGATGTATTTATTTAGGTCATTATTACTTATTAACCTCAAAATTATTTGTTTCAACCCATAAAGACCCAAGCAGCCATTGGCGAAAAAAAAAAAAATGTACTGAACTAAACTGCTAGTACTGTCACGGATCGGGGTGAGGTGAAGGAGGACTCCATTGCACAGTACTGAAGGGCAAAACAATTTAATAACAAAAGTACAACATAAAGACAAGACAGACACAACCTGGGAGTAAACGGCCAGAGTCCGTGGTGATGATGAGTGTCCGGGTTATGGTGATTGGGGAGATGGAAGACATTGACCGGGTTATGGAGGTGACATAGAAGAATGGTCCTGCACTGGCAGCTACAAGCCTCACCGCTTAAATAGTCACCGATTAGGAACGGCTTGCAGCTGCGCAGTGCAGGACCAGGTGAGTGTGGAAAATTGGGGGAAAGGTCACTGGAACGGAGGTCATGACAGTACCCCCCCCCTAAGGGGCGGCTCCTGAAGCCCCTAAAAAACAAAAAAAAAACAAAACACAACCCCCCCCCCCGTTGTCCAGAGCTTCTCCGAGCAGGGCGGCATGGTAACCTCCTGGTCGGAGTACCCTCTGGGCAGAGCGGTGTGGCATCCTTCTGGGCAGGGCGGTGTGGAAACCCCCTGGGCGGAGTACCCTCTGGGCGGAGCGGTGTGGAATCCCTTCTGGGCAGGGCGGTGTGGAAACCCCCTGGTGGAGTACCCTCTGGGCAGAGCGGTGTGGCATCCTTCTGGGCAGGGCGGTGTAGAAACCCCCTGGGCGGAGTACCCTCTGGGCAGAGCGGTGTGGAATCCCTTCTGGGCAGGGCGGTGTGGAAACCCCCTGGCGGAGTACCCTCTGGGCAGGGCGGTGTGGAAACCCCCTGGGCGGAGTACCCTCTGGGCAGAGCGGTGTGGAATCCCTTCTGGGCAGGGCGGTGTGGAAACCCCCTGGCGGAGTACCCTCTGGGCAGAGCGGTGTGGCATCCTTCTGGGCAGGGCGGTGTGGAAACCCCCTGGGCGGAGTACCCTCTGGGCAGAGCGGTGTGGAATCCCTTCTGGGCAGGGCGGTGTGGAAACCCCCTGGCGGAGTACCCTCTGGGCAGAGCGGTGTGGCATCCTTCTGGGCAGGGCGGTGTGGAAACCCCCTGGGCGGAGTACCCTCTGGGCAGAGCGGTAGCAGGAGCAACATGACTGGTCTGACTGAGGACCAAGGAGACTGATTGGGTGGGGTCACCACGGACTCTGGCTAGACAGGAACAAGACAAAAGAAGAAACTGGCAACAGGCAGGGACAGGAAACAGGCAGGCAGAAACGAACAACAAGCAAGGACAGGGGACAGAAGCCAGCAACGGGCAACAAGCAGGGACAGGGGACAGAAGCCGGCAACGGGCAACAGGCAGGGACAGGGGACAGAAGCCGGCAACGGGCAACAGGCAGGGACAGGGGACAGAAGCCGGCAACGGGCAACAGGCAGGGACAGGGGACAGAAGCCGGCAACGGGCAACAAGCAGGGACAGGGGACAGAAGCCGGCAACGGGCAACAGGCAGGGACAGGGGACAGAAGCCAACCACGGGCAACAGGCAGGGACAGGGAACAGAAGCCAACCACGGGCAACAGGCAGGGACAGGGGACAGAAGCCAACCACGGGCAACAGGCAGGGACAGGGAACAGAAGCCAACCACGGGCAACAGGCAGGGACAGGGAACAGAAGCCAACCACGGGCAACAGGCAGGGACAGAGGACAGAAGCGAGCAACGGGCAAGAGTCAGGGACAGGAACAGACAGAAATGACCAACGACAGACCAACGACAGACCAAGACCGACGAAAAGACACAACGCCAGGCGACAGGACAACTAGCCAGAAGACAAGACAACTAGCCAGAAGACAAGACAACTAGCCAGAAGACAAGACAACTAGCCAGAAGACAAGACAACTAGCCAGAAGACAAGACAACAAGCCAGAAGACAAGACAACAAGCCAGAAGTCAAGACAACAAGCCAGAAGTCAAGACAACAAGCCAGAAGACAAGACAACAAGCCAGAAGACAAGACAAAAAGCCAGAAGACAAGACAAAAAGCCAGAAGACAAGACAAAAAGCCAGAAGACAAGACAAAAAGCCAGAAGACAAGACAAAAAGCCAGAAGACAAGACAAAAAGCCAGAAGACAAGACAAAAAGCCAGAAGACAAGACAAAAAGCCAGAAGACAAGACAAAAAGCCAGAAGACAAGACAAAAAGCCAGAAGACAAGACAAAAAGCCAGAAACTCGGAACGCTAGCCAGAAACTCGGAACGCTAGCCAGAAACTCGGAACGCTAGCCAGAAACTCGGAACGCTAGCCAGAAACTCGGAACGCTAGCCAGAAACTCGGAACGCTAGCCAGAAACTCGGAACGCTAGCCAGAAACTCGGAACGCTAGCCAGAAACTCGGAACGCTAGCCAGAAACTCGGAACGCTAGCCAGAAACTCGGAACGCTAGCCAGAAACTCGGAACGCTAGCCAGAAACTCGGAACGCTAGCCAGAAACTCGGAACGCTAGCCAGAAACTCGGAACGCTAGCCAGAAACTCGGAACGCTAGCCAGAAACTCGGAACGCTAGCCAGAAACTCGGAACGCTAGCCAGAAACACGGAACGCTAGCCAGAAACACGGAACGCTAGCCAGAAACACGGAACGCTAGCCAGAAACACGGAACGCTAGCCAGAAACACGGAACGCTAGCCAGAAACACGGAACGCTAGCCAGAAACACGGAACGCTAGCCAGAAACTCGGAACGCTAGCCAGAAACTCGGAACGCTAGCCAGAAACTCGGAACGCTAGCCAGAAACTCGGAACGCTAGCCAGAAACTCGGAACGCTAGCCAGAAACTCGGAACGCTAGCCAGAAACACGGAACGCTAGCCAAAAACACGGAACGCTAGCCAAAAACACGGAACGCTAGCCAAAAACACGGAACGCTAGCCAAAAACACGGAACGCTAGCCAAAAACACGGAACGCTAGCCAAAAACACGGAACGCTAGCCAAAAACACAGAACGCTAGCCAAAAACACAGAACGCTTAAACCAGATACACAGAACGCTTAAACCAGATACACAGAACGCTTAAACCAGATACACAGAACGCTTAAACCAGATACACAGAACGCTTAAACCAGATACACAGAACGCTTAAACCAGATACACAGAACGCTTAAACCAGATACACAGAACGCTTAAACCAGATACACAGAACGCTTAAACCAGATACACAGAACGCTTAAGCCAGATACACAGAACACTGGGCAAGAAAACACAGAACGGGACAGAGACACAGACCGCTTAAGCCAGAAACACAGAACGCTAGAAAGCGACACAGAACGCTAGAAAGCGACACAGAACGCTAGAAAGCGACACAGAACGCTAGAAAGCGACACAGAACGCTAGAAAGCGACACAGAACGCTAGAAAGCGACACAGAACGCTAGAAAGCGACACACAACGCTAGAAAGTGACACACAACGCTAGAAAGCGACACACAACGCTAGAAAGCGACACACAACGCTAGAAAGCGACACACAACGCTAGAAAGCGACACACAACGCTAGAAAGCGACACACAACGCTAGAAAGCGACACAGAACGCTAGAAAGCGACACAGAACGCTAGAAAGCGACACAGAACGCTAGAAAGCGACACAGAACGCTAGAAAGCGACACAGAACGCTAGAAAGCGACACAGAACGCTAGAAAGCGACACAGAACGCTAGAAAGCAACACAGAACGCTAGAAAGCAACACAGAACGCAGAGACACAGAACGCAGAGACACAGAACGCAGGAACACAGAACGCTTAAGCCAGGAACACAGAACGCTTAAGGCAGATACACTGAACGCTTAAGCCAGAAACACAGAACGCTTAAGGCAGAAACACTGAACGCTTAAGCCAGAAACACTGAACGCTTAAGCCAGAAACACTGAACGCTTAAGCCAGAAACACTGAATGCTTAAGCCAGAAACACTGAACGGGACAGAACGCAAGACTGGACAGACTTTAGACGGAACAGACAGGGGAAAACTAAAACAAAAAGGGTCCCTTCAGCACTGGCGGAGTCCAGATGGTGGCAGGACCATTCTGTCACGGATCGGGGTGAGGTGAAGGAGGACTCCATTGCACAGTACTGAAGGGCAAAACAATTTAATAACAAAAGTACAACATAAAGACAAGACAGACACAACCTGGGAGTAAACGGCCAGAGTCCGTGGTGATGATGAGTGTCCGGGTTATGGTGATTGGGGAGATGGAAGACATTGACCGGGTTATGGAGGTGACATAGAAGAATGGTCCTGCACTGGCAGCTACAAGCCTCACCGCTTAAATAGTCACCGATTAGGAACGGCTTGCAGCTGCGCAGTGCAGGACCAGGTGAGTGTGGAAAATTGGGGGAAAGGTCACTGGAACGGAGGTCATGACAAGTACCTGTTGATCCGCCGATGCTATCAATACATAATCTTTTCATGGTCATCAGATATGACCCATTTGGACATTCTGAGGCTCTGTAGTTACTATGGAAACACAGTTATCTTCTACAACATTGATTCACCAGTAAAACCAATGGAGTTGGATCAATGACAGTGGAGACAGTTGTTTTTATGTTCAGTTAATGATAGTTAATGACTTCTTCATGAGTTTGTCTGTTCTGATATAATAGGCTATGACTTTACTCTGAGCTTGAATGAACATCAGTGAATTAAACATGGCAAATGGTCGCTTCTTAAATACCACTTTTATGGTGCCCAGAGGAGTGTACAAAGCCACCCATTCACCCATTCATACATGCAGTGGATGGCTGCCAGGTCCTACTGGGAGCAAATTAGAGATACTTGTGTTCCCCAAGGCAGGATTCAAACTACCGACTCTGTAGTCATTAGCTCTACTAACTGAGCCACAGCCACCAATGTAAATACAAGAAAAAGCTTGATTTACACCAAAAAGATGCAAAATACAGATGCCATTACAATAAATGATGATAAATCATGTAATAAAGGTTAAATATAGAGAAAACAAATGGTTCCAGGGATAATAAACCCTGCCCCTTGTGAGTATTGCAGCAAATTTTGGCATCGATTCAGCTGATGTCATCATGTCTACAGTGCAAAAATCAAAACCTTACCATGTGTATTTTTTCTAGTCAAAATATCACATTTAAAATCAGATATAATCACCTACAAGAATAGTATTTCAGTTACATATAATAATGACAATAGATCTTGACCATTTCAAGATTTCTTCCAAAGGTATTTTTCATTACTTGATTTTTTTTTTTTTTTACCTAATTCAAGATTTTTTTTTTCTTAATTCAAGGTAAAACAAGTGGTGCCAGGCACAACAAACCCCACCCTTCACAAACATTTTACCTGATTTACTCTGTCTCCTATCATTGCAAAAACAGATTTTTGGTGACCTTGACCTTTAACTTGCATTGGCTCAGTTGGTAGAGTGGGTCGCC
>CM035797.1:18219017-18244017 GCA_020466265.1 Siphamia tubifer | reverse complement strand
CACACACACACTTAGAGGCTGTCATCTTTATGAGCTGGGAGTGGAAGGCAAATAATAATTAAAAAAATCTATTAGAGTGTGTGCAGCTAGAGGAAAAAAAAAAAAACAAAACAAAAAAAAAAACACCACCTGCCAGTCAAGCCACCCTCTTTTGTAGTACACTGCTCACACACACACACACACACACACACACACACACACACACATACTCACATGTGTGCCTTTCTGTAATTTTCTACCATGCTCTGCTCCCAGCCAATCAGAGGCCGGTACAGGGCTTCTCAGAACGTGAGGGGGAGGAGATAGCACGCCGCTTGCAAGCTGATTGACAGGCAGCGCCCTACAGGTGGAGAAAAGAACGGAGAGAAAGAGCAGGGGGAGAGAGGAACGAGGAGGAGGAGGAGGAGGAGAAGTAAGTGGGGACAAGAGGAGAGGAGAGGAGAGGAGAGGAGAGCAGCGGCAGTCTGACTTCCTCACACACACACACACACATATATATATATACACATACACACACACACCTTCGTACACACACTCCCAGTGCTCTGTTCCTCCCCTCGTTCCTACCTTAAGAGCTTGCTTCCCCTGGCAGATTATAGCCGACCACCACCACTTCCACTACCCCTATAGCATCACCTCCACCTCAGCTGCACCAAGATGAGCCAGTGCAGGAAAAGGTGCAAGAGGCAGCTCACCAAGGTGGCTCGCTATTTCTACCGCTTCCTCATGGGAACACTCACCCAAGGTAGGCACCCCAAAAAAAAAAAAAAAAAAAACTTCCACTTCCAAACTCAGAAGGTTTGCTGGTGGCTCCTGCTTCTTTCCCAGATGGAAGAACACATCTGGAGGTGGTTGTAGTCAGAGTTTTTTGTTGTGTGCAGAGGAGATGCAGTGTGTTCTGATCTTCGCTGATAGTTTTGTTTTGGTGTTTCAAGTCAGTTTTCAGTGTGGAGTCTTAGATCTACCTTATACCTGGAGGACAGTGAAGCACATGCGCTTCTGCTTTGCATATATCTATAACAAACATTTGAACAAAGAGAAGAAGTGGTGTTTGTTTGTTTTCATTTGCATCTCTGAGAGTGTGTGAGTGTGTGTGTGTGTGTGTGTGTGTGTGTGTGTGTGTGTGTGTGTGTGTGTGTGTGTGTGTGTGTGTGTGTATGTGTGTGTGTGTGTGTGTTTTGCTTCAGACATCAAACAGCCCCAAGATTCTAGTTATTATTCTCTGTATAATGTATGGGCATATATACTGTAAATAAGTCAACATACAGTACAGATGCACGTCTGCCTGTGAACATTTGTTTTTACTTGCTGCATTTCTATGTATAATCGTAAAATCAATGATGCTTATACACAGTGAGAATAAGCCATTAGGGCAGTATTAACTTATACTCCCTTTTTCCTCTTGACTCTTTCTCCTCATCTTCCTCCTGCCTTCACAGCTTTGTCCTTCCCTCTCCTCCTGTTTCCTCTCTATAGCAGTCAAACAGATTGCCCTCTGGAAGCATGTGGCATTCCACCTCCATTGAGAAACTCTCAGTGGGAGAAAGAAACACACACAGCCTTTTATCCAGCCCTTCAGCCAGCTCTCAGTATGGCATCCTCTCACTCATCCCCTAGCTTTTTCCTGTACAGCTACACAACTTTATAATGCTAATCCTTGCTCAGAGATTAAACTAAACTCATATAAGATCAGTCAAATTCTTCTCACGTTACTTTGAAGGTCTTATATCTTTTTATGTCCACATACTCTTTGTCCTACAGAGCTTTGTCTTGGTTGTATAAAGTGTTCTTTGCCAGAAACACCCTCTATAACATAGCCTATTGACAACCTGCTGCTAAGCTTAACACCCATTTTCCTCTTTTTCTTGTGAGTGATATTGAGCAGCAGCTCACATTGCCTTGGGGAAGACACAACAGAGTAGGGTGGTTCTATTGAATCCCAGCAGTTGATCCTAGAAGGTGGAGATAAAGCTGTGTTTAGATGACCTTGTCAATAGAGCAGGGTGTGAATGCTAATTTGACATCCGTGCTGCTCATCTCCACCCCAGCTTTTCTCCGTGTTATCTCTTCAGACTTTGACATCTGCAAAGCTTCTTGTTTGTGCTTTGGGAGGATCAGTTTAACTTGTGGGTATGTATGCAGTGCATGCCGCTGACACATACTACCTGCAGAATGTTTGACATTATGAGGTACATTTGTTCTTAGGAAACAAAAGCTGTTTTAAAAAGCATTTCGTTATTGAAACTGATAGAGCTGAACTCACAATAGAAGTTCATATATAGATGATTCCTCTATCAAAAACACATCCAGATGCTGTAGAATAACACACCTTTTCAGAAATACTGGTACACCAAATGAGATATTACTGTATCTGTAGCTGAAAATGACCTCCGTTTATGTACTGATCACTTAAAGCTTTATGTTTGTTACTTGTTTCTGTTTTGTTATATCATCAGTAGCAACAAATACTGTAGGTTTTGGGCTGAACACCATAGACTGGTTGTCTACTTAGCAACTAAATCAGGCAGTATTGACTAGTGAATACTACTTTTAGTGTAAATTCTAAATGAAAAGTGGCATGAACATTTGAAATACTCACACACACAAATGGAAAATGGATGTTTGGTGTACTTAATGTGTATAATGTGTGGGCCATGATTTTTTGGATTTTTGAGCTCACAAACCTGTGCCTTTTTAAAATCGTCACTTTCATAAGGAAACTGTTAACTTTTTAATCATTAATTGCCTTATTCAGATGTGGGGAGAGAAAAAAAACAAACACAGTATACATACATTTTCAGCCATTCCACACATTGATTTTTGATTAACTGATCCATTTGTGCTAATTTGCTAATTTGATATTGAGTTGTATGAAAGGATTTTAATAACTCTGGTGATTAGCATAGCAGACATCTGTTTGGTGTCTCATGCATGCAAACAAACACACACAGACAGATGCACTAGTAGTATTACAGCTGCAAAGGTAATGTAAGCTGCGGTAAATCCTGGAATCTGAGACTGACCTTGCATAACAAACCCTCCGCTGTTCAGACAGTAAACTATCTACCACAGTCTCAAAGCCTCTTCACTCGCTCTCATCCATAAAGTATTTATTAAAACATTGTGTGCATCTCCATGTGTCTGCGTGTGTGTCCATCTTTAAGTTTACCCAGAATGGGGTTACCATGACTACTGGCTCCTGCGTGTCTGTTCCAATGGGAGAGAGAGGGAGATGTTGTCTTCGCTGCAATGGGAGCCAGTGAGGGTTGAACTGTGTAATGGCTGTGCTACATAGGGATTTCATCAAGGCCATTCAGAGTTTGGTATTTGAGGATTGGTGGCATTTTTGGCTGTACCAAGGTGCTCAGGGACGTGCCATTTAAGCCCGCCATGGAGAGACAGAATTTAGTCTGCTCTGTCAAACGGGGTATGAACCTAATAGAGCAAAGAAGGACAAATGACATAAGTAAGCCCCAGGTTAATTGGCACTTTTTCTTCACTTAACTGTTAAAATTGTATCCCCGCTGACCCCTGATGATCCACTGTGTTTCTGGATAGGCTCTTATGTCTATAATTAGTTCTGTCAATTACAGCCTTAATCACAATCCTCTGTCTACCCCACCATGTACCTACACAATGCAATCATCATTGTGTCTGGTTGTAGCTTATTTGCGTGTAATTGTGTGTTGCACATTACTGATGACAGTCATTTGTAGTAGCACTCCTTCTTGCCCTCACTTTGCTCAATAATTAGTTTGTTTCATTAGCCTCTGTAGGGGATTCAAAGCCATGCTGTTGTGTATGTACGTGCTTATCTACTTCTCATTGTTTTTGCCCTAGAGCGTTGTTTGTGTTGATTTACCTAATGGTGGGACTAACCCTATTTAGTACAATTTAGAGGTATTTAATACCCCTCAAGTGGTTTCTCCGCCCACACACACACAGGCACATTAAGTACACAAGCTCACAGACATGTCTTGTACGTACACTATCTCTATTCCACTTCACTCTCTTTTGTGGCACTATCTTATTCTGTAGATGTTGTGACTTTGGCTGCAGAGAATCTCTTTGAGCTCCATCGATCTGTCTTTCAGCTGTTCTCTTATCTAGCATAAACAGTCCAAGCCTTTGGTGTCCAAGAGTCACAGAAAAGAAACTGTCACTAAACCACCATTTTAGAAATTTTTGCAAAAGTTTTTGGTGGTTAAAGTGTAAAACCATTATACTGTAAAATGGAGGCAAATGTTCCATAAAGACATTGACTAATAAAATATTTTGTGTTGTTTTTGTTTTTTTTAATATTGAACACACAAATTTACAACATCATATAAAAATTCAATCATCAACCTTCTCTCCATCGCACCCAATACCTGACCAATACATTGCCTTCAATTAGTTAAATATCAGATATCACCTGGATTACATTTTTTTTTAAATAATAACTTAATAAAATCAAAACTAAGAAAGGAATAGTACATCTACACCCTTCTTTCACCATTGCTATTTAATTAACAGTTGAAGTTTTACATTTAAGTGTAACTACAACTTTCTAATAAATTATTAATTTTGCATGAGGGCATGTTCATGGAGGTGTTTGCAATTATTGGGAATACAACCTCTTGTCAGTTTACATCAAGATGGAGCCATGCTGGGAATTAGCCCTCAGCACTGTCTTGTAAAAATGATCAAGGTGTATATTTCCTAAAAAGTTCAAAGTAAGACCAGAAGGTAAGACAGATCATGCAAACTCTGCAGTCAATCCAAAATATGTAAAAATCCCAAAAGCATCATGGGTGTGCACGCTTTTACTCTGACCTTATCTTTTAATATTTCTTTATTTCTTGATTTGAATGTCTGTCCATTTTATGACAGATAAAGGTAATTCACTTATTGTTTAAATGGTGCACATTTTACTCCTCTTAACAAGTAAAATCTGAATGTATTAAAATATTAAACTCAAAAAATACCTCACAAATGATCCGGTGGTTTTCAGCCCTCTTCTCAAAGAGCCATTTAATGCACTGGCTGACCCCATGGGAATTTTTCTGAGTGGCTTTTACCTCTTTCTCCCCACACGGTTTTAATTTCATAAAAATATCTCTTTAAGTACTAGAACACCAAAACAACAACAACAAATGCTCAGAATAAATCACTGTGTATAGTAGACTTTAAATAGCTGGTAAAAAAATAAATAAATGAATAGCTGACAACCTTATGCTGCTGTATTTCTAATTTCTCTCATTTCCTTGAATATCTCCTTGGAAGGGGAGTTAAAAGATATGTATTTAAGTGACCTATGATGCTGTAACCATGTGGATGAGCAGCCCAAACAGAAAAAAAAATGTCATCGTGGAATATAAACACATATAGGAGATCTGTTGCTTTTAGTGCAAATGGGCTACTGCTTCTCAGACCCCTTTCCTGTTGGTACCATGGATACCATCATTTAGAATACCATAATGGAGTATCAGGTGACTAAAGCAACTGATTAGTTGTGAAACACATTTTTTTTTCACAATTGCATCCCCTAGTAATTGATTTTAAATATGTTTTTGCTCAAAAAACAATCAGCATTTTTATTGTTGTGCTTTCAGAAACAGTCATATCATTTACTCCAATAGAAAATACATTCTGTGTATTGAAGTAAATCTAAACAACAGCACAAATATTTTAATAAAATAGCAGCAAGACGGAAAGCAGATCTGGACATAACATAAAACGTTTCAAAAGGAAAAAATGTGTTGGAAAAAATAACTGTAACTGATTTGTGTGCTTTGTCACAAGTGGCACACACACTGAACATTTGTAATAACTGTAGAACATTATTACCATACACCATCATTTTTCATTTGAAATTTGTAGAAATAAAACATTTCTATCCAAAATAAATCCTATCAAGTATTATTTCTCTTGACTTTGTGTTCACTCTGACATGAACATCTTAAATATGTAAATTTTTTTGGCACTTACTTGCAGTTCCATGCTGTTTATTTTTGTATTTTGGCTTTTTTGGGCATTCATTTTGTTTTTTTTTATCCCTTACCTACCCTGACATTTGTTTTCTATCCATAACTAACCACCCCCTATAGTGGTGTCTAATTATATTTCAGATTGGCCTGCACCACAAAAGAACACTTAGCACACATAATGAAAAATAGTGCTCTTGGAGGTGACCAAAATGTTGAAATACATTATATATGTTAAGTTAGGAGTGAGAATGTGTAGACAGTTTCAAGCTCTTAAATTTTTGCAATGAAAAAAAAAAATCCAAAACTTATTTTTCATTTTAAGCATATTTTCAAGATGCTGTCTAGTCACAGAAATCTGAGTCATGCTTGGAACACCAGTAATGACACATTACCAATGCTTCTGGGTTTAAAATGCATAAACATGAACTGAAGAGTTCTGATTTTATGTCTGAACAGTACTATTTATTTCATGTTTCATTTCAATTGCCCATCATCTGCTATCGCTCATGAATTATGAAAAAAACATAATGCCATTGACCCATACTGCAAAAAAGGGATGTCTAAAAACTAAATTAAACTACTACATTTGAGGAAAAAGGTACTCAAAACAAGTGAAATATCTGCTCATGCAGCAAAATATGACAAGACCATGACAAGATATCTTGAATTAAGATTGTTAAATCTAGAAATAAGCATATTCACAGTTGTGTGAACACTTAGACTAACAAATGAACTCTTAAAACAACATAAATTATTCAACACTAATAAATATTTGTAATTATTTTCTTGGTGAGAGCCACATCATTTTTGGCCTGACCCTATCAGTATTCAAACTAGTTTTCATATAAGTGTTCTGTTAACACTGTATCATAATAATTACACAATAACATATGTTTTGGTTTGTGTTCATATTTTATTAACTTATGGATGTTGTAATTCTACACTGATAAAATGCAGCTGACTTTACTTGATCACATTAACAAATAACACCCTGTGCACTAATAATTTTACTCCTCTGTTACTGCAGACTAACATGCTGTTTTGGCCTGTAAATAACTTTAACTTGAAACAAATAGGTTTAAATGATTATTTTTAAACCAAGTGAATAATGCATTTGCTCTGTAGCTGTTTAATGAGCAATAATATATGCAGGTCATTACTGTGGAAGTCTTTCGTTTTGGTAGACTCCCTGAATTTGTGTGGTTTACTCTAGTAAACACTAGGATTATCTGCATCATTTATTGTCATTTCCCCTCCTAGACCACCTACAAATCCCTAAACTTCACTGTACACAGAATGAGTTCAAGGAAATAGTCACATTAATTTCCTTTTTTCAGAGAAGGAGTCATTTGTTATGGGCTCTTTGACATTTTTCTAAATGAAACTGGAAATTAATCTTCCTCCAGAGGCCATTAGAACTTTGTACTTTCTAATTAATGACCTGTGATTATGTCCCCAAATATGCAGCTTCAACCTTCCATTGCATGGTCATACATATTTTCATTTTAGTGATTCCACACACGTCATCTCTTGACAGACAAAAACACACATATATTTCCCTTGTTTTTCAGCTCCACTACCTTTGCAGTTCACTTGTGGCTATGACCAAAGAGATTTTGTTATCAACCTCTTTCATCTATGAATAAAACATGTTCAGTCCAGGCCGCAGCACAGAGATGCTTCACATTGTGTGTATGAGATGCTGGTACGTTTTACTCCAGATGTTATTAATAAAACAGTCTAGTGCTGATATGTGGCCAAGTGTAAAGGTGTTTACAGACACACTAACACTATACATATATTAGTTTAGTGTTGGCATTAAACATAAAAAATGGAGCTCACAGCAAAGTCAACAAACTAAAAATAGCTCGAATGAAAATGACCACACTGTTATAAAAGTATTCTAATTCTTTAATTAAAAAAATAATGTGTGGTACTCCTTCTAGGGTATGTATGTATGTGTATCACAGAAACTCAGTATATAATTTTAGCATCATCACCACTGTGTGTGTGAATGTGTTATTATCACATTGCAGATTATGCAGCATCAAGTAAGATTATGTATGACTTTCTAGAATAGAAATCTGTTTTGATAGATGAGCTTTTATTTTTATTATTTTTTTTTTTTTACAGATTTCTATTGTAGAAAATGACAAAAAAAAAAGAAATTTTTTGATATATATAATTTTTGAGCTGGTCAACCATTGTTTCTTCACTTTTGCAGAGATAAATGTTCTACCAACACTAACACAGACACTATATTTTCTTCCTTCTGTCCACACAACCTTCATTTTACAAAATATATGTCCACATACCAATATAAAACGGTGACAAAGTGGTGTTAATGCTCTTTCTGGTGACCTTGACTGTGGAGACTGAGGATGGTATTGGATATAACAGACACATTAACAATAGTGTTAAGGACTGGTTGAAGTTGTTGGAATGTATTCAATAATTTTGTGGATTTGTCATACACTAGCTTATACATCTACAGTTAATATATCAGGAGCGGCTTCATCACACAAAGCAATAATAGACATTTGACAATCCAAGTGTTGTGCTATCATTTTTAATCACCAATTGTTTGTTAAAATATTAATTTTAAATATAAAATGACCTTTACATTGGAGACAGGCCAAAACACTGACAATAATGTGCTGCAAAATATGTTCCTTTTGTGCCCCATTATGATCCCATCTCCTTTTTCCAAGTAACTTGATTATTCGACAAACTTTTTAGAATAATTTTGGAACTTTCCTAGCTTTTTGTTGAGTGCGTTGCATGCTACCTAATCTAAATTTCCTCTGAAACTACCAAATTAAATTTAACAATGTCACCTCTGCATGTCCCTCTTGCCTAATGTCATTCCACACATCTGTCACTCTCCTTTTTTTGATGTTAAACGTCAATTTAAAGCTTAATGCATAAAACATAGGCCCCCTGTGATGGGGAACTCTGAGGGATCACTTGCTGGGTTTGGTTTTTGTGTATGTGCTTTTGATGTATTTGTGTTTGTAGAGTAGCGAGCCATATCTCAGTGTGTGGTAATGGCACTCACAGTGGGAAGGGAATCGTTCATTACCAGAACGATATCTTACTCCAAGCTAAAGTTCGCTGCTCATGTGCTTTACTATGGGGTGAAGAGGAGACCCTCTGCCTCATATCATGGCGTAATAGGCAATATGAAAACACAGCAGGAAGTAGAGATGAAACCAAGGGTATAGACATATAATGAAAAGAAAAGAAAAACTATCTAATATCAAATTAATATGCAATGCTGTATTTTGTTGCAGTTCATTTAAGATTATTATTTTACAGGCTACATTTCCATGTTGGTGGTTTTTGATTTAGTTTTTAATCTGTTATGGGGGGGAAAAAATTGTTTAAAATTGACAAAACTGAGAAAAGGCAAAGGCGACAAAGTGAGAGGACAAGGAGCATTTATGACAGAAAAAGTCCCACTTCTTATCATATCTGGGTGCTAACATCCATTTTAAGAACACGATTGTTTTGTCGCCAGACATGTGAAGATTCTCACTTAAAATTATCTCGCTCATGCTGATTATTCACTTCAGTTTGTGTTTGCTGTTGACACCTGCTGACTCGCACATTCACAGTCTAGATAAAAAAGCTGGCCTAAGAATAAACTTCTCGGGGAAGGTCAAGTCTGCGCAAAAAAAACATCCCACTTTGAAAATCTATATTTAAAACTTCTTTTTTGCACATTTTTTTGGCATGTGCTGCCACTTTTCGGCACACGGGTGGCATTCCAGATCAAGTTATTAAGGGAAAAGCGACAGTTGGTTTGTAGTTATTTGTGCTTTCTGTATATGCTCAATAATCCCTCTGTGTATCTGTTGCTTGCGTTCTCATCCTCTGCCTTCTCTGGCAGTGGTCCCACTGTTTTAGCCCTAATCTGCTCCATGCTGTTCACATTTTCTTTGGTCTCGGGCTGATTGAGTCATACCTCTGTGGTTTGCTCTGCCTGTCAGGTATCTGTAGTCTGCTTCCTCCTGTATCCAAATTGACGTTTCATTCAAGTCAGGTTAACCGTTTTTGACCTCTGACCCTTTCTTTAACTTCAAACGCCTTGCTTATACTTAGAGAATGCCAAGGCGGTAGTGATATTATGTGATTTAATTTCAGTTTCTGCCCAGAGCCAAGTCTTGTGTGAGCTGCACTTTAATTGGGTGCTACAGTATATCTAACTGTTCCTGTCATTTCTCATCTCTCTGAAGTAAAGCACTATTATCTTGTGCAGAGCAAACGGATCATTCTTAGCTGCTTGTACAGTCGGTCTGTTTGCCGTGACAGTGGGCATTTCAAGTGAAAAGTGTTTCAGACTGACACCCACCACCATTGCCTTCCTGTGTGGTAGCAGCTCTCCTCACACACATCCTTGCTTTAAAGCCTGTTCCTTGCCCTCTCTTCAACCTCACCTTCTTTTACTTCATTGTCCACCTGCATCCACCCCTCCCTCATCCTTCTCCCTTTACTAGAAAGGTGTGAAACATCACCTTCATCCATCATGTGTGTACACACACACACACCTCACATGTGCTAAAAATAAATCCCTATTAGTAGCAGTCTGAGTGTTGGGGATGGAGGGGGGAAAGGTGTGACTGGTGGAAAAGGGATTTCAATGGAGTGTAGTGAGAGGAAAAAAAGAAAGAGTGAGAAAAGGTTTGGATTTGTTTGTATTTCCTCCAGTAGAGTTTCATTTAGAAATTTTGTAATGATTCTCGCACAAGTTTTAGATGGGGGAGGGTTGGTATTGATTTGAAAGAACATTTGGAATGTCTGCTATGTTTGTATCCATTAAGTAGACGACTAATCCATATTGGGAATAGATATGTATTTGCAGGAGGAATGAAATGTGGAGTTTGGAGTCAAATGTCTCAAGTAGTATTTATCATGGGTTTTCACACTGAAATACTGTGAAAAAGACCTTAGTAAATAAGTGAATATTTTTTACTTTTTGTAAGTATTAGTCATGGTATGTAAGCAGTCATACACTGTACAGGACAGTGAATATAGACACGATGAAAGACGTCTGCATTAGAGTCAGATTAGTTAAATTATAAATTATTCTGTGTTTAAATAACAGGTAAATTAGTCAATAAAATTACCGGTGTAAAAAATAAATACATTTCAGATTGATCGTTGAAGACCTTGGTGCTAAAGATCACAAAAAAGTCTGTTGGAATTGGCTAAACTAATACAACATGTTTATAGGCTCAACTTGAATTGTCCAAAAATGTGACAAGGGTCTTCAATAGGCTCAATATATACAGCGTTTAACTCATTTATTAGACTACCTTCCTCTATTCGTCTCAGAGTCCACTCAGCATCATGGATTACTTTAACCTCTTTCTTTTTCTTATCTTCTACCTGTTGCAATGATGTATTTACCATAACAGAAACAGAAAATATTACTTTGATCATTACTAATGCTGTTAATATAGAGCAACTATAGCCTTAACCTTGTACTGGGTCGTGGTCTAATACATTTGTTAAGTGTATGTTATGTGCTCCTGACACTATTTTCCAACATTATTATGAAAGAAATCTAACTAAAAGAATGAAGAAGAAAAAACAATTTTCATGCAGGAAAATAATGGGAGAACAGTCGGAAAATTAAAGTTTATTTTGAAATAATGTCTTTGGTTTGTGGGTCTTCTTCCTGTCATTGCCTCTGTCCATGGTGCTGAAACGTATTTATATTCATAAGGCGCTCAGGTGTCCTCTATCAGTTCCTTTTAACCTTTAACGTATCAAATAGTGTCTGTCTTAATGGAATTTACATTGCGTTGCTGTGAGTAGATTCCACCACCCCCCCTCCCACACACACACACACACACACACACTTCCCACCCCTCCTTTTTAAGAAAACTAGCTGAGTATAATGTTTTTAAAGTTAATATGCTGAAAAGTCCATTACTTATAGGCATAATAGGCATTAACATTAACAAATATGAATAAGAGTAAAATGAAAACAAAGTTAATGTAGCATGTAGCTAAAATACTATTGTGCATCATTCATTGTCCTCCCTCAACTGCATTTCGTTTTCCCTTTGTGACATTTTTCTGTGATTTCTGACTAATTGGAACGACCTTTGTCTTTGTTCAAGGAGACTTTTCTGCACTCAGAGCATATACCATTATTATGTTCAACTACTTTGTGTGCCCCCCCCGCCCCCCTCCCACTAGATTCAATAAGTCCGTAGTTACTGTATGTCCATTACCTCTTGTGCCCTCCCATATTCCCTCAACCACTCATCTATGTCTGTAACTTGTATCACATGTTTAAAAAAAGGCCTCTGTGGATTGATGGTTCTGTCAGATTCTCATCCTCTGTTATCTCGATTGCTTCCCTCGACTCTTGCTTTTTTTTTTTTTTTTTTTTCCTTTTTTATGTTCCATAATCCTCTTCTAGTTATATCACCATACATCTTGCTGAAGATACAGTATTTATTTATTTTTTTACCTTTACAGATGATTTGAAATTTCCAGGGTGGGGTCAGTTTCCTACTAAATCATTCAACTAAATTCATGAAATATACACACCAATTTATGGAACTAAAAACTAAGACTTGGGTTAGATTTACTTTATGATCAAGTGCTTCTATATGAAAATGTCTTGCATCTGACCACCACTTCTGACTTTGTCAAATGTAATTCTTATTACCAGACACACATGTGTAAGCAACAAGTACGTCTTGGGTCATAACCTGCAAGTCATTAGTACATATGGTGACAAATCATTATTCAAGTGTTGCAGATAACATTTAAACCCACACATTCTTCTTTTTATACTAATATATACATGTCATTATATATTAAATCCCTGTACTTTATCTATTAATTCTTTGGTGCATGAAGTATGAGATTGTTACTCAAGATTTAAGTGTTTTTATTCCGCTTTAGACATGAAAAAATAGCGTAATTTAAATCTTTTTAATCAACCTGTTTTTTATGGAGTTACCAAAATGTCCCAAACATGTGTTTAAGCTTTGAACCAAAGAAATGTGTATTTAAAACACATAGTTTCTGTTCAAGAAATTACAGTCTAATAATAACAAGCAATTGATTTACAGGTAAACATGTTAGGTATTAAGAACAGCCAAGTTACAGTAATGATATGAACTGACTGATATGGAACTAAAACAACAAAACCCATGAATATATAAGACAACAACTGTAGAAGAAATGTCCACTGGAGTGACCGGTGGACATCTTAATGGTTAAGATTAAATCACACCATCATAATTATTTCACAAGAAAAGGTAAAAATATTTTATTCCAACTTTATGGATGATGGTGCTATAAACATGGTTAGAAACTATTTGTCAAGTTGTGTCAAATAAATAGTAAATATAAATCAGCCCGTGTAATTGTCCCACCCCACCTCAGTTCATTATTGCTAAGTGTCTGGGTTCTCTTTAAGGAAATCCATAAACATAAGTAGATTTTCCATTGACCTTAAAATTGCACAAATATAACTATAAAAATATTATCAAATGGAAAAATGACAATTTCAACAAAAGCCTTATTTTTCAATTAAAAATGTTTGCACTTGCAATAGGTGCTTTCTTGGACGTTGAAAAAAGAAAAAAACTATTTACACAAAAGGCCAATGGAAAGAGTTTTTGTTCACACCTATAGTCAAGTGAATTTAAAAAAACAGATGTTACAACGAGCAAAGAGGAGTTAAAAGAAACATGGACACGGCATGTGTGGGCACACCAGGAAAGGAATATATCTGTAAAACAACATTCACATCTGTCCCCATGTTTATGGAATGACTCCTCATGTCATCTCACAATAATAAACAAATCATGGCATTTGTAATTTAACAGAAAACCTGACATTATGTACTTCTGTTTTTTCAACATCAGTAAAGATTTGTGCATATGAAAAGCAACTACAGACAGACTTTACAGTATTTGTCATTAAGACATGGCTCAGTGCACAACAGGAACAATGATAGCATTATATACAAAGGGATAAAATATACATATTAAAAATAGAAATCTAAAAACCAGTCACAAGTTATGAGCTTGGAGAAGCTTTTACAGCAAAACTAAATACAGGGTTGGCCAATCAGCTCTTAATATCTATGTTTCTATCTGTAAAATCAATATACATAGAATGATTTAAGTACTTGTTAAAGGGCTCATATTTTGTTAAACTCACTTACATTACTGTAGCTTTTGTTTCATTTATTTGTGTATTTGGACCGTAATAGTTTGAATTTAAAAAAGCTATTTATATATAAATATATAAGGTCAACGAACATTACTATAAGTACAACATAATTGTTTGTCACCTGAAAATATGTCCAAACTTCAAGCAACAAAAGTGCAGTTTCAATGACTGTACAAAACTGAGCAGCACAGTCTCTCTGACTCATTTGCATTTAAAGGGCCAGTGCTCAAAACAACCTTCCTCCTGTTATTACTATAGACCTGTAGATTTGAATTAATGAAGAATTAAGCCCCAAGCATAGCATTTACAGTTTACGTAGATCACAGTCAAATGTTTTAAAATGCAGAATTCCATTAAAAAACACACAAAATATCAGTCCTTTAAAAGAAACAGGTTTTAAAAATAGTGTTACACTGACTTGACCTGTGATGAACTGTCTTTGTTACTGATATAAATGAAATCCTAAAGACAGGATTGAGAGTTATCCAAAATTAAGTGGTGTGAAAATAGAGCAGCGTTAATTGGAATTTACACTGTCATCAACCGCAAAACAGGCTGAACACAATTCAATCAGTCATTGATCGTACACTGAGTGATGCATGCATTTCACAATCCTGTTGCTTTACTTCTACACACTATAAACTCACACCCTTTCATGCACATACTGAGAAATAATCACACACATTCCTGTACCCATACATTAAAAAACTCTGAGCATTCAATTTACACCTTAATGACTTCTCCTCAATTTTTCAGTTTTCAGGGGAAATTTTTAGTAGTATTTTGATAAATAATTAATTTTCTAATCAGCTCTTTCCAGCCAGCCTCTCAGTCATTAAAGCCTAACTAACTGAATGGAAGTGTATTTTCCATCCTTCGTTGACAAGTTCTCTTGGCAGGTGGATAAATTTACTGCTAACTATAGCTATCAGTGCAGTGAATAAATGTAAGCTAACTATAGCTATTAAACCCCTCGGGGACGTTTCGGTTACAAACCCACTGCACTACTCATTACAAGACTTCTTCACAAGCTCATTCTTCAACTTTAATTGCATGTTTGTTTTGCAGCCAAACATCAGGTCGCTGTCTAAAACTACGTTGTGATAGTCGGCATGTGTTTGTATTAGAAAAGCTGTTCTGTATTCAGAGCTTATGTAGGGAGTGAGGCGTCACATTCTCTTTGGTCAAAAAACCTGAATTAATCGATTTTGAACAGAAAGGAAGAGGTAGAAATATCCAAGGCAGGTGAAGTTGAGGAAATGGTTATGTGATCAGAATTATAATATATATATATTTTCATTTTCTTGCATTGCAAGATTTAAAAAATATATTATTTCACTCTAATTTCTTCATTTAACTTAATCTCGCTAATACACGGATGCTTAATCCAGGTCCTCGAGAGCTGCTATCCTGCAAGTTTTAGTTGTATCCTCCAACACACCTGACGGTCATTATCAGGCTTCTGCAGAGCTTGATGAGAGGTTCATCATTTGAATCAGGTGTGTCGGAAGAGGGATACGTCTAAAACATGCAGGATAGAAGCTCTCCAGGATCAGGATTGAGCACCCCTGCACTAATGTGTTTAACATACTGTATCTACAGTATAATATTGCAACATTTTCTCTACTCAGAGTGTTTTTCCGTAGTGGTACACATCGTCCCATACACTCATTTTCCTTAACTTGTTTGAAGGGTAGGGCATAAACCCAGGACTGCCTCTAAATCTGTGGCTGGAATGATTTTTGACTTTCTTTCACAGTGGGGAGCCCTAAGCTAAGTTTGATATTGAAATATATATATATATATATATATATATATATATATATATATATATATATATATATATATATATATAGATAGATAGATAGATAGATAGATAGATAGATAGATAGATAGATAGATAGATAGATAGATAGATAGATAGATAGATAGATAGATAGATAGATAGATAGATATAGATATAGATATAGATATAGATATAGATATAGATATAGATATAGATATAGATATAGATATAGATATAGATATAGATTATTCATATTTAATGAAAAAATATGAATAATCTAAGTGGTAAATGACACCAGCCAAAGGTATTTTGACTATAGAAAAAAGGTTTCAAAGTCAATGATTTCACCTCAATTAATACATAATGACTAATATATTAACATGTCGCACTGTGAGCTCTGATGTCACCAAACATTTCTCTAATGATTACAACAGTTAGGCTTAAGGTACAGCAGAATTCAGTTGATGGACATATGTGATTTTTTTTTTTTTACTCTTACTTGATGACATAGAGGATAAAAAAGTACATAACAAATGTACGTCCTTCACACATGTCATAGTTTATTTGGGCATCGCTGCACCTGGTGTCATTATGTCTAATGCAAGTGCTGATGTTAGCATAGCAGCTGCCTCTACGTATATATGTGCCAAGTTTGATGTATATTGGAGAAAAGAAACTGCTTGAAATTACATTTAGCATTATAAATATCGGAGATGAAAATATTTTTTTCAATTCCTATTCTTCATTTTTATTTTATTTTCTTTGACCTACTTTTGCCAAAATGCAACCATATGTATTCTGGGTCACTGTCGATATAAAACCCAATTTGGTATGAATTCAAGCAGTAGTTGTGCTATTAGTGTAACAAACAATGAAACAAACAAGTGGTGCCTGGCACAACAAACCCATTGATCACATTTTACCTTATTTGCCCTATCTCTAATAAAATTGGTGACTCTGACCTTGACCTTTGACCTACATTCACCAAAATTTAATGGGATCTCTTCTGCACCACCTTGCATCTCTCATGAAAATTCCATAGAAATGTGTGCAGTTGTTTTTGTGTAAACCTCCCTACAAACAGACAGACAAACAAACTGACTCAAACACAATACCCCTCTCCTGGGGTAATAAACTGAACCAAAAACAATATTCCTTGCCTCCTTTTCAGGGGCTGGGGTAAAAATGTCCATGTTTTCAGCTGTATATCAGACTACAGGGTCCCACCCACACCTCAAACTGTCACTTATCTCACACAATGATCATCTAATTAATGTTAGATATTATCTGGTCGTGCTTCACAGGAAGACAGTGTGCGGTTCGATTCCAACACCAGTCGATGGCGGTGGTTAATTTAAACTGTCCATAGGAGTCAGTGTGAGAGTGACTGTGTCCATATGTCAGCCCTGTGGTGAACTGGCATCTCATCCAGGATGTACCCCGCCTTCCACCATAAGTAGCTGGAATAGGCTTCAGCGACCCCTAAGTCCCTAGTGACAATAAAGCAGGTTCAGAAAATAAATGAATCAGTGACTGAATTCTCTGGTGGTGTAATTTTTTTTGGAGTATAAGAGAACAATCATCATATTGAATATCTAATTTTTGTGGAACTAGTGTTTTGTTTTTGCTTTTTTCTCACAAAATAATTGTTTATTCAGTAGAACAGAGCTAATTCTCCCACAGGAATCCAATCAAAAAGAGCAGTCTTTGTTCGACATGACAACACCTAAAGATTGTAGTATTTCATCCTCAGTTGAAATATGTTTGATCAAAGTGAGAAGCTTCTAATTTTAGCTGCTTCACCATTGATCAAAATGTAGCAGCTAACCTGTGGCTAATTAGCTGAAACCTTCAGTCAGGTGTGTCACTGTGATGCAATAATTCATCAGTTCTCAGATGTCTTCCAGTGGTCTCCTAAAGTTTGTCTTGTGATACAGCGGAGGATGATTCATGGGACACTTGGTGAATATAAACACAATGGCATATAAACCAAAAGCAACATAAAAGTGTATGTGTATTGACTATACATCAATCAGATCCTATACATCATCCTTTTATTATAACACCTCAAACTGTGGCTTAAAGAGCTATTTTATTTTTATTACCTCTTATTATAGTAGTTAATTAGTTCATATATTGATACAGTGTTAAACATAAACAGAGGCTGTCTGGTTTCACAAAATACTAAGACCAGTTTCACAAAATAAAAATGTGCCCCATTTCTCTTATTGGATTTATTGTTCATTATTTGTTTTCTAACCAGTGGCACTGAATGACAAAAGGGAGAAAAACAGAGGGCATGATTTGAAGCCTGTGTGGACTCGGTGGATGTCTGAATGTCTTACTGTGTGACATTCTCATCAAAATGTAATTAATGCCTTTTTTGAAACACATTATCAGGAGTTTAGGAACATTAATACATAAATAAATAAATAAACTAAACTAATAACTAAACCCTAATTAACACAGACACAGGAGATATGATATGATGTTATGATATATGATTAATGTATATTTGACATTATACACTGTACAGCAAAATTTAACCCATCCTTGATGCCACTGGGGCACCTGTAAGGAGTGGTGGGCACCCATGGGGGAGCCAGGCTAATGGTCAGAATCACCTGGTTGGATGATTTTACCCTAACAAACATGTTTTTGGGTGACGGGGGAAACTAGAACAAACCTATCCAGACACAGGGAGAGAAACATGGAAAGATAGTCTAGGAATTGAACCCGGGTCTTCTTGCTGTGAGGCAAGAGCGCTAAACTCTCACCCACTGTGCCGCCATATGATATGATATGATATGATATGATATGATATATGATATGATATGATATGATATGATATGATATGATATGATATGATATGATATGATATGATATGACATGATATGATATATGACATGACATGACATGACATGACATGAAATGATATGATATGATATGATATATGACATGACATGACATGACATGAAATGATATGATATGATATGATATGATATGATATGATATGACATGACATGACATGACATGACATGACATGACATGATATGATATGATATGATATATCATATGATATGATATGATATGATATATGACATGACATGACATGACATGACATGACATGACATGACATGAAATGATATGATATGATATGATATATGACATGACATGACATGAAATGATATGATATGATATGATATGATATATGACATGACATGACATGACATGACATGACATGAAATGATATGATATGATATGATATGATATGACATGATATGATATATGACATGACATGACATGACATGAAATGATATGATATGATATGATATATGACATGACATGACATGACATGAAATGATATGATATGATATGATATGATATGATATGACATGACATGACATGACATGACATGACATGACATGACATGACATGACATGATATGATATGATATATCATATGATATGATATGATATATGACATGACATGACATGACATGAAATGATATGATATGATATGATATATGACATGACATGACATGACATGAAATGATATGATATGATATGATATGATATATGACATGACATGACATGACATGACATGACATGAAATGATATGATATGATATGATATGATATGATATGATATGATATGATATGATATGACATGACATGACATGACATGACATGACATGACATGACATGAAATGAAATGAAATGATATGATATGATATGATATGATATGATATGATATGATATGATATGATGATGTCAATATGAACTAACTGACAGTGTGGCTCCAGGGTAAATAAACGTAAAGGCTGTATTTTTACAGTAAGAATGGTTGGCTTACAGTTGTGTTCATAAGTTTACATACAAGTTTACATGGGTGAGACAGTCTCGGATGTTCCAACATGACACTGACCCAAAACATAAGGTGAGGGAGTGCCCATCTCAGTTTCCTGACCTCAGTATCACTGAGTCACTTTGTGGAGGTGTTTACACATATATAGTACTTTCAAAGCACCCATTCACACACACACACCCATAGGTGCTCCTGTCATGCAAGGTGCTGCCAGATCTACTGGAAGCAATTTCGGGTTCAGTGTCTTGCTCAAGGACACTTTGACATGTGGCTAGCTACTGTAGAGCCAGGATTCGAATCAGGGTAATTTGGATAGTTTCTGTTGGCAGTAATGTTGTCTATAGGCAAAAATCTGACAATACGATCCAAATCACAATACTAGCGTCATGATACGATAGATGATAGTGTTATAAAGGATTTTGTTTTTGTTTTTTTAATGTATATTTCATGGAAGAATTGAAATACACTAGAAATGTGGACAAATACTAAACACATTTTTATTTGATCACAACAGGATGTAATGCAAAATGTTCCTGTATTAAAACTTCAGTTATGTTTTTGAGAAATTTTCAGACAGATTACGATCATGCTCAAATGTTTGTATTTTATTAGTTCGTAACTAACATCATATCAGTATTTTTGTGCAATCCCAAGAAATTAACTAACATGTGCCTCTCAGAAAGTAAAAAGGCCTTTTACAATGTTTCAAATAATCAGTATTTAATAAAACAGTGCTGAATAATAATAAATAAGGCATAAACAATAAAGAAAACCCAAAAAAATGAACCGCATATCTGCATTTCAATAAATGCCTAGAAATATTGATACAGTATCATATAGTATATTGTGATATATTACAAAACCAATATTTTCTAACACACCTAGTTGTCAGTATGATTTAAAAAGAACAACCACATTTTTTTGATAATAAATGGCCAAGAGTAAAACATTGTTTTTTGATTACTATTCATATTAAAAAAAAAAAAACAGCCAAAGAATCACACATTCTGCTAGGGTATGTACATTTCTAAGCACAACTGTATGCATAGTAGTGGGAAAATGACATGACAGGTACATAAAATTACATTTACTTTTCATTTTGGAATATTTTCTCACCTCTGACCATTCCTCTGTGTCACAGCTTTTGTCATGGACAGTAATGGATAGGAAAAAAAAGAAAGGCTACACATCAGTTGTATTCACCAGGGAGGCTGGTGGTCAGAGGCACTAAAAGTCTGACAGTCCCCAGTCGGGACGGAGCTGTCTGTTCCATTCAGCCATCCACGCATGAGGAAGCCAGGCCTCGGACAGGGACGACCTTGACAGACTCTGCCTCTGACCTCCAGTCAGTGTGGACAGGAGAGAGAGGAGAAACACAGGAGGTTAGAAAGAAACACCAAAGAGAAAATGAAAGGGATGTGAGGAGCTAGAACGGGAGGTTGAAAGAGGGTGAAAATGACACATACAGGACACATAAACTGCAGCACAATTAAGCACAAACAAAGACAGAAAGAGAGAATACAACTGAGCAAGATATTAATGAGCTGGCAGGCAGAATAAAAACAGAGCCTTCATCACCTCCACCAAAGAGGTATTACATTTGAGTCAGTTTGTCTGTCTGTCTGTCTGTCTGTCTGTCTGTCTGTCTGTCTGTCTGTCTGTCTGTCTGTCTGTCTGTCTGTCTGTCTGTCAGCAGGATTACCGAAAAGTTGTAAAAGGATTTTGATTAAACTTTCAGGAATGATAGATAATGGCTCAAGGAAGAACCCATTTGATTTTAAGAAATGAAGGTCAACGTTCAAGGTCACACTAAAGGTCAATGGCCAATAACTTAGGATTCAGACAGTTGTTTTTTTTTTTCATTCACATTCACACCTATGGTTCGATCACATCATGTATGAATGAAAAATCTATCTGTTGTATCTGACTGCCTTGTCTTCTTTTTAGAACTGTGTTTATTGTATTTGTGTAAAAATAATAATAATAATAATAATAATAATAATAATAATTCTCTTACATGGTTCAGAACAAATATAAACTCACAAAAAGTCTAAAAAGTGTAGTATTACAATAAAATCCAAGCATATGCACATGTTTGTATCCAGCATCTAATATAATCTTATTTAATTATATGTCCCTAGTTTCCAAAATTAAACTCATCTGAAGCAAATGTTGTATTTAAAGACCAGAATCATGTACAGGAGGAGAACTTTGATAGCACTCTTTGTTATTTTTGCATGATTTGGTTATAAAATGTGATCAGAGACTAGACTCTTGCTCTTTTTTTCTGAAGCATTAAGAAGGTTTGTAACAAGATATTAAATATTCACTTTTTCTTTATGGTAATATGTTATAGACATTGTGTTTCAGATTATATCACAATTAATGACCAGTTCATGCAAGAAACGACACAAATCTACAGATTTCACACACTTTTTTCTTAACATTGATGTTCTAATACAGTTGTGCCATTTTAATTGTCTTACTTTTTAACCTTTTGTGCTGATATTTTTAATGTTAAAGGTTAACTTGCTTTATTATCCCCATAGGGAAATTACATTTGTGTCTTACACATGCTATTACGCATACATTACTTAGCATTAGCATTAGCTCATAGGTCACATTTGGTTTAGTCTTAAAGTAATGTTATAGTTACATGAAAACAGGCAGGCATTATTTAAATCTGAATATTTAACCCTTAAAAACCTAGAACTATTGTAGTTATCACTTCCAAATCATTCTTTTTAGAATATTTGACTTTTCCTTAATGATGTATCGCCATTATTGCATGTTTATTTTATATTTTTTTCAATGACAATCCTCTACTTTGCTAAATGTAATTTACTGATCATATTAAGATTTATGAAAGCTCAGAGTACATTCAAAGATCAGCATATCAATTTTTTTTTCTTTTGCTGAATATAATAATTGAACAGTGTTTCCACATTCACTAAAGCCTCTGAAATTCCAAATGAATGATACAGGAGCTGGCGATGCTGAAACACTAAGAAGCTGTATTGTATGAGAATTATTTAAGTGTATTGATAGAATTAATGGTTCAGAAGTTATTAAACATTTAGCTCAGTATATACTTTAGGTTTTTTGCAGTTGTTTACGGCTTTGAGGGTAAATGTGGACTGAAGGGTCATTCCAGAAATAACGGCAAAGGCAAAAACTGCAAAATATATATATATTTATGTTCATTTTATTTTATCATCCATGTTTTTTATCATTCCAAGTGACAGGCTATATCTTTTGTTATTTGAGATTTAGGTATAAATCTGCATTGCCACCAGTGCCAAAGCCATATTACTGCACAGGCATCTAGAAGGTTTTTACATTTGCATTCTCATTTCTGTTTTCTCCATATAAATATTTCACAATTAACCAGTTTCACATTTGCTTCTTTTCTTAGACCACCTCCTCTCTGCTGACTGTATCTTCTTTATTCCAGTCCCTATTAGTGCCTGTGTCTTCAGGCCTAATTAAAGTCACTGTCAACTGGTGATAATCAATTCCTTGGCATGTCAAGACACATTTACATTTACTGTAGGGCATTTAAATGTAATATCAGACACCACAATCAAAGCACCATAGACTTTTTTTTCCTTCCAAATAATGGTATAAAATAAAATTAGAAAATAGTAATAAGTGAAAATAACTAAATGAATAAAATGTGAGATGCTTTATTTAGTATTTGCCAGAAATATTCCATGTCTCTTGTCTTTCGATCTCTTGTCAATGTAGCTTTCTCATTTATTTTTTTTTTCTCACGCTGCACTTGGCTGTCATTGTTTTGCTCTACATCAGTTTGATGTCTGTCAGTCAACGCTGTGTTTCTCAAATGTGTGGTTTAGTGCGTGTGTGTGTGTCTTTGCCTCCGGACGACATCCAGTGTGTCACAGTGTTGAGTGATATGTTTTAAAGTTGAAGGAAACAAAGGACAGTTTGACACACAGCGAGACAATGATGCATTCAAAGACAGTTGTGTGGGTTTGTTCTGAACCTGGAGGGGTCCCCATTGACAGTAACACCCTCAATGAATGCGAGTCATTTTTGACTCAGGCTTTGCATTAGAGAGACAGTAACAAAAAGTGAAATTTAAATAAGACTATGATCAAAACATAGGTAATTAACCCTTAAATATCATTAAAGACTTCTTTTATGGTGACCTCCAAATGATTATTTTTTTTATTTAGATGTATTCTTTCCTAAATTGTTATCCTGTCCCAAGAAGAGGAGGCAAGGGGTATTATTTTTGGTAATTTTTTTTTTTTGTTTGTTTACCCAAACAAACAACTTTACCCCAAAAAATGACTTGATCAATTCCTGTGAATTTTTCAGGGAAGAGATGAGATGGTCCAGAATAGATTCCATTAAATGCATCTTTTTAGGACTTTGAAGGGTATACTGGAATAGTAAACACAGTCACTTTTGAACTTGTTATGCATCAAAATTGCATTCAAGTTGAACTAAATTGAATGGGTTTTAAATGATTTAAGAAGTGTAAAGAGGTTGGATCATTTTTTAACTTTCCATTAGAGTCACTTTAAAGCAGCTGATGAAAGTCCCTAGTGGCAATTACACAACTCAAGGACAATTAAAGGGTAAAACTGCACACTAATTGGCTTCTTTCGTACATGAAAAATAAACTGTCAGCTAAACAGCACGACTTTGCAGTACATGAACCATTGACTTTTATGAGCAGCTGACGTATGTGCATATGTAATACTGTGCATCTCCATCTTTAATCTTGTATTTAAATGTCATCCTTGTTCATCACCTGCTCATCCTTGGTAAAAGTCAAATATATTCAAATGTAAAATTCAATATATGCTTCACATGAGTGATGTATTAAACAGAAGTTTTACCATTTGCCATGTTATTAATGTAGTGGTGTCCTTGAATGACTCGCCAATGAATATGACATATGCACATCACACGTTGTCACTTGGTTTATTTTATTCCCTTCGACTGTTAAGCACATCACTTACTAATATTAGCACCAGTTCCACCATCTTGTCATCATCATCATCCACCCCATAGTAAGCGTCTCTGTAGGTAGTCACCTCGATGCCACTTCACGCCTCTTCTCATTTATATTACGTATGTGTTCAGCCTGTTCCCGCTTTCTGTTTCTGCTTCTTTCCTGCTGTTCCGTCTGCTTGTCT